>PVIY010001112.1:0-163431 GCA_004026745.1 Myrmecophaga tridactyla
TTAGTGATATCATACCTTTTCTGTCCTCATGAATCTGAGCATAAGGTTTTCAAGTTTCCTTCATGCTGTGCATGTTTCATAACATAATTTTCTCTTATAACTGAATAATATTCCACTGTGTGTATGTACCACATTTTTTCATCCATTCATTTATTGATAGACCCTTGGGTTGTATCCAGCTTTTGGTATTGTGAATATGCTTTCATAAACAGTATTTGTTTGCAACCCTGTTTTCACTCTGTGTAGAGAACTAGAAGTGGAATTCCTGGATCAAATGGTAATTCTATATGCAAAATTTTTGAGGAACCTCCATATTGCTTTCAATAATGGCTGTACCATTTTATATTTCTAGTAACAATGTACTAGTTTTCCAATTTCTCCACATCCTGTGGAACACTTATTATTTTCCATTTTGAAATAATATCCATTCTTGTGGGTGTGAAGTGGTATCTCATAGTTTTAGTTTGCATTTCCCTACTGGCTAAAGATGATGATCATATTTTCAAGTGTTTACTAGCCATTTGCATATCTTTGGAGAAATGCCTGTTCAAGTATTTTGCATATTTGTACATTAGGTAATCTGTCTTTTTGTTGTTGCACTGCAAATATGCTCTTTATATTCCAGATATTAAACTCTTATCAGATATATGGTTTGAAACATTTTTCATAACTTTTGATACACATAACATGGATGAATCCCCATAGAATGATGCTGAGCCAAAAAATTCAAATACAAATGTTAAACAATGTATATTTCAGTCTATGTTACATTCCAGAAATGCAATGTAAATTATAGAAATAGGAACAGATAATTAGTTATCATGAGTTAAGAAGAGAGCAGATGGTAAGTGGGTGTAGCTATAAGAGGATAATATAGGATAAACTTACTTTGATGGAAATATTCTGTATCATGACTACATCAGTGACAATAACCTGGTTATGATACTATGCTATAGTTTTCTAAGATGTTAACATTGGAAAAAAGTATATGTAGCATACATGACATCACTATTTCTTACAACTACATGTGATCTACAATTACATCAAAATATAAATTTACTCCATAAAGTAACTATGGAAAAGATTTAAGCACCTGTTGACTTCAATAAAATCTGAAATGAATATAAACATTTGCAGCAAAATGTTGTGGTTAATGCTGCCTGAGATGATAGATAAGGGTTAGGACAGATTAACCAAAATTCTTGGGAGGAAAGATTGAGAATGAGATGTCTGTAAGTGCTTTGAAAGGCTCCTATCTTAGTTTGCTTGGCTACTATGGTAAATATCACACAATGAGTTTTCTTAATGATGGTAATTTATTGCTTCACAATTTTGAAGCTAGATGGCCAAAATCAAGATTTTGGCAAGGCTTACTTTCTCCCAGACTCTATAATTTCTAGTGCTGACTGTCAGCAATAGTTGAGACTCCTTGGTTCAATCTCTATGCTTTCTCACAGTGTGATATTGTCTCCTTTCTGGCTTCCATGACTTCTAAATTCTCTTTATAAGGCCTCAAATAAGCCATATTAAGAACCATCTTGATTCAGTTGGGTACATATTAACAAAAATTAACATTTTCAATGGATATACACCTGCGGGGACAAAGATTAATATCAATAACATGGGCTTTGTTTGGGTACATAAGTCAATCTACATCTGCTCTGATACATAGTTGTAAATCTACAATTCTACCTTTATCTTCAGAGTGGTGCACATCCTAGATAAGAACAGAGAAGACTCTAAGCTCTGGCCTCTGATTGACTTTATCTCTACACAAACAAGAAAAGGCTAGGTGAAATTCTAAACTGACTTAGTGTTGAAGATTTGACAAGGCATGCATGTAGAGAACTTTGGCAAAGATTGGAAATTTGGTTGCAGGCATTTAAGCAAATGTCTGTCCAGTCATTAGATGACCCCAAAGCTAACTGGAACAGAGACATAAGTGGCTACATACAACAAAGAATGCAGATGTTCCAATATTTAAGAAAGATCACTAAACAAACAATGACAACAACTACAACAAGTGGGACAACAAGAATCCCTGGGGAAGGAAAAGAATCTGATTTGAAGTGATGCCATACAATATTCAAAATGGCTAGGAGATAATAAAAAATTTGAAAAATATGCAAACAAGAAGAAAGTGTAGTTCATACTCAGGGATTAAAAGCAATCAATAGAAACTGAATAAGGTAGCTCAGTCACTGGAATTTCTGGACAAAGATTTTAAATCAGCTGCGTCTAATAATGTTTAAACAATGTCTAAAGAATTACAGGAAATTGTGAGAATGATGTCTCACCAAACAGAAAATCGCAATAAAAAGTTCAGTAATAAAAAGGAACAAAATAGAAATTCTGTACATGAAAATAATAATATATGAAATAAATAAAACACTGGAGAGAATAATATAGGAAGATGATGAAGTAGGGAGATCTAGAACCCACTTGGTCCATAAGAACAATTATTAAACATGCAGGAGCTATCTGAAATAAATATCTTGAAACTCCAGAAGCCAGAATAACACTGTACAACATCCAGAGAAGAGTGGGAGGAAGAGGCTGATGAATCATGGTAAAGAACAGTAATTTTTCTTTCTACACAGTGACTACTAGTGTCCATCTGCCATTCTTACAGCAAGCCACCAGGTACAAGTCCTGCCCAGCTTGCTGGTGACAGAAAGGAACCAAAACATTTTCTTTCTCAAGACCAAGTATGGACACAACTGATTACTGATCACAACATTTTAATAGTGAATTCATATCACTAAGGTTCTGACTCTGAGGTAGCCATTGTTCCCACTTGATTTGGAAAAAATTTCATGGTGCGGTACATGTAAAGATGATGTTTCCTCAAGGCTTCTGAGGACAAGTAGTTTAAGAGCTGCTTTTGCTGTGAAACCCAAGAAAGCTAGCCTTTAGAGACAAGTGGAAGAGGAACTTGGTGCCCTTCCTGAGAAACTCCCCAGGGAATCTTGGGACCCAATCTGTATACCCTTAGTGTATACTTGGTTCTGTTTTGGCAGGAAAAGTCTGACTTGGAAATGTCCTTTACAGCATGCCACTTGTTCTAGTTTGCTAGCTGCCAGAATATACTATACAAGAAATGGAACCACTTTTGAAAGGGAGAATGTAATAAGTTATAAGTTTACAGTTCTATGCTGTGAAAATATCCCAATTAAAGCAAGTCTGTAAAAATGTCCAAATTAAGGCACCACAATATTATTACCTTCACTCAAGAAAGATCAATGAAGCTCAGGGTCTTTCTCTCAACTGAAAAGGCACATGGTGAACATGGCAATGTCTGCTAGTTTTCTTTCCAGGTTTCTTGCTTCATGAAGCTCCCCTTAGGGCGTTTTCCTTCTTCAACTCCAAAAGTCTCTGCCTGGTGGGCTCTGATTTTCATTGCTCTCTTGTGGCTCTAGAAAGGGACTCTCTCCAAAATGCTTCCTCTTTTAAAGGATTCCAGTAAACTAGTCAAGACCCATCTGGAATGGGTGGGGTCAAAACTCCATGGAAGCCATCTAATCAAAAGTTGCCACCCACAATTTGGTGGGTCATATCTCCATGGATATAATCTAAAAGGTCTCATCCAGTAATACTTAATGAGAATTAAAGGACATGGTTTTCTGAGGTCCACAAATTCAAGCTGGCACATTCCACCCTTTGGACCCCCAAAAGACATGTTCTTTCTAAATGCAAAATACATTCATTCCATAACAACATCAGAAATCCTTAAAGCCTTTCAGTAACAATATAAATGCAATAACAAGTCAGAAACAACACAAAATTTCATCGAACTTAGCTACAGGCATGGTTGTCTTCAGGCAAAATTTTCCTCTGGCTCTGGGCCTGTAAAACTCAGAACAAGTTATTTGCTTCTAAGATATAAATGAGGGACAGTTATAGGAAACATACACCCATTTCCATAGGGAGAAATTGGAAGGAACACAGGAGTCACAGGACCCAATCAGTTCTGAAAATCTTCAGGGCAAACTCCATTAAATTTCAAAGTCTAAGAGTCACTTATCTTCAGGGCTTTAGGAAGTGGCAGTCCCACCCTTTACAAGGGCATATGCAGTGGTCCACCTCTCTTCAAATGCAGCCTGGGGAGACTTTGGGGAGACACCTTTTTCCAGGCTCCACCATTTCCAAGCATTGGAACTGTACCCAGGCTGTCTGGCATCTTTGGAGCTCAACCCTTTCACGTAGTGGCAGTCAGGCTCTCCCCAATCCCCAAGGAATGTACTTCACCTGCTCTGAGGCTTGGGTGAGCCAACTCTTCCATTGCAATGAGGTGGAAAGCCCATCCTCTGCCTTTGGAGCAAACTCACTCACTCCAAGTAATTGGATGGATCTGCTCTCCTGTCTTGACTTTAGACTTTAGCTTCCATAGTTCTGCCTCTGAGGTTATTTTACCTTTACATTGCCCCTTTTCTGAGCCCCCCAGTCAAGACTGGCTGCAGTTCCTTTTATATAGGTCCCACAACACTCATGTTGGCTTTCTATGTAGCAAGCAAGGATCATGCCTATTAGACAGTAGGAGTTTCCACAAATTCTTCCTTGATAACTCCATTTCCAATCCAGGCTTTTCTGAAATGGCTGACTGGTTATACATTTGGTTAAATCCTCATGTAGGGCACCATTATCTAGGGTCTCCCTTCCTGGAAACCCAGAATTTTCCAAAACATCAATTTTTGGTTTTGTTGTACCAAAGAATTCAGTTTTGAGCTTATTTCTTTCCTGTCACATCTCACTATAAGCAGCAAAGAGAAACCAGGCTGCTCTTTCCACATTTAATTTGGAAATCTATTCTTCTAATTATCCAATCTCATGGATTTTAAAATCTGCTTTCCAGCCAAAGCCTGTGGTCAATTTGGCCAGATCATCTGCCATTTTTAAGCAAGGTTTGCCTTCCTTCCAGTTTGCAGTAACACACACCTCATTTCATTCTAGAGCTTAGTCAGAGGTATCTTTAGAGTCCACATTTCTACCAACAGTCTCTTCAAAGCATTCTAGGCCTTCTCTATCAAGCCTCTCATAATTTTTCCAAAATCTTCCCCTCATCCATTTAAAAAGCTGTCCCAACATGTTTGGTATATGCAAACTGCAGTATCGCCCCACTTCTCTGGTACTAAAATCTGTTTAGTTTGCTAGCTGCCAGAATGCAATATACCAGAAATGGAATGACTTTTAAAGGGAGGAATTTAATAAGTTAAAAGTTTACAGTTCCACAACCATGAAAATGTCCCAGTTAAAGCAAGTCTATAAAAAGTCCAAATTAAGGCACCAACAAAAGGTTACTTTCATTCAGGAAAAGCTGATGAAGTTCAAGGTTTCTCTCAACTGGAAAAGCACATGGTGAACATGGCAATGTCTGCTAGCTTTCTTTCTAGGCTTTCTTTATAGCTTCAGGAAGCTCCCCTGGGTGTGTTTTCCTTCTTCATCTCCAAAGCTCTCTGGCTGGTGGACCCTGTGATTTTCATTGTTCTCTTGTGGCTCTAAAAAGGGACTCTGTCCAAATGCTTCCTCTTTTAAAGGATTCCAGTAACCTAATCAAGACCCACTTAGAATGGGTGGTGTCAGAACTCCATGGACGCCATCTAAGCAAATGTTGTGACCCACAATTGGGTGGGTCACATCTACATGGAGATAATCTAAAAGCTCTCACCCAGCAATATTGAATGAGGATTAAAGGACATGGTTTTCTGGAGGCCACAAATTCAAACCAGCACACCCCTCTTTCCAGAATTTGCCCTCCAGACAAAAGCAGTTTGAGACAATGAGAAAGAGTAAGAAACCAAAGAGGGAGAGAATCTGAGGCAAAGGTTTCCTGCCCCCAAACACTTTGGCTAGGGAGGGCTGTCTCCTAGGAAACAGAGGGGAAACCAAACTCTTGTAAACAGGGGAACTTCAAAACATATAATCAGGAAAATCCTAGAATCAAATACAGACCCAGAAAGACAGGAAAAACACCACACACTTTATTCTTCTTTGACAGACTTTCCTGATAGGAGGGTTGAAGCTTAAGAAATTATTGGTCTTGTTATCACCTAGCTACAAATTTAAGAGACACACATCTCAGAATAAATCTGAGTTAACCTTTTTTTAATTAAAATGAACATTGTGCAACAAAACATCAACAAAGAAAGAGGAAATGATATCCCATCCAAAGGAAGATGATAGACATCCAGAAAACACCAATGAAGAAGACTAGAATATGGAAATGCCAAACAAGGAATTTAAAAATACATTTTAAAATTCGTCAAGGAGATGAATAAAAAATTTAGAGAATGAATGAAATGATAACAGGATAGACATTAATGGGCAATTTGATAATCTTAGTAAAGAAATTCTAAGTTTAAAAATCAACCAAACAGAATGAATGACTTGCATACAACAATAACTGATATGAAAAAGCCCAAAGAGGCTTTCAAGAATAGATTGGAACTGGTAGAAACATGAGCCTGTGAACTTGAATACAAGACTTGAAATGAGTCAGGCTGAGAAGTAGAAAGAAAAATGAATTATAAAAGGTGAAAATCCCCTAAGACATGTCTGAGATACCATCAAGCATACCAGTATACAGATTATCACAGTCCCAGAAGGAGAAGTAATAGAAAGTGGCAGAGGTAATATTTAAAGAAATGTTGATAGAGAAATTCCCCAAATTAGCAAAAGATGTGAATGTACACATACAAGGGGCAGAAAGAATAATGAAGGGGATAAAGATTAAGAAAAATAGACACCATAATATAATGGTCACCTTATCAAATCCTAAGAACAAGGACAGAGTAGGGAAAACTGCACAGGGGAAACAACGTGCTATGGACAAGGTAGTAACAACTAGATAGATTGAGTCTGATTTCTCATTAGAAGGCAAGAAATCAAGAAGGCAGTGGGTTCAAATACTTAGCACTGAGAGAAAAACTGCCAAACAAGAATTTTATATCTAGCAATATATAATTATAAGAATGAGTGAGAAATTAAGAAATTCCTAGACAAATGAAATGTTGGAGAGTTGATTACCACTAGTGCTGCCCTACAAGAAATGCTAAAGGGAATTATCCAGACTGAATGGCGAAGACATGAGACAATGAGTTAAAGCAGCATTAAAAATAAGGACCTGAGATAAAGATAACTATATGGTTAGGTTTGTGTGTCAACTTGGCCAGGTAATGGTGGCTGAATGTCTTGTCAAGCAAGCACTGGCCTGACAATTTCTGAAAGAACATTTCATGAACTTAATCATCAGTAAGTTGAATGAATCTATGAATGATTTAATCTACAATCAACTAAACATAGTGCCTTCAGCAATGAGATACATTTAATCCAATCAATTTAGGGTATTAACAGGAAAAGTGATGACTTCAGCAATCAGAATGGAAAGTTTTCTTCTGTACATCAACCAGCCAGGCATTTCTGGGGAATATATCAGAAACCTTCATCAGAGTTGTCAACTTCCAGCCTGTTTTACAGAATTTGGACTCATTCATATCCACACTGATTTCTGAATTGTGGTTTATAGGATATTTTGGTAGAAAAGGCCATGGAGACAGCACTAGAACTGCCTTCCCCTACCTAGCACAACAGTAACTCAGAAGCAGTACTGGATTCCAGGAGGAAATACAGTGATTAATGCCACCATCATGGACTTGAGGGATTCAGGGATGGTGATACCCACCACAACTCCATTCTACTCTCCTACTTGGCCTGTGCAGAAAACAGATGGGTCTTGGAGGATGGCAGTGGATTAACATAAATTTAATCAGCTGATGACTCCAATTGCAGCTGCACTTCCAGATGTGGTATCATTGCTTAAAAAAAAACCATATTCTGGTACCTGGTATGCAACTATTGATCTGGAAAAAGGTTTTTCTGAATTGCTACAAGTAAGGAACACCAGAAACAGTTTTCTTTTAGCTGGAAAGGCCAGAAGCATACCTTCTCTGACCTAGGACAGGGATATATCAACTGTCCAGCCCTATGGCATAATTTTGTCCTCAAGGACATTGATCATTTCTCCCTCCCACAAGACAGCACACTGGTCCACTATATTGATAATACCATGTGGATAAGATTTAGTGAGTAGGAAGTTGTGATTTTATTTTCTTATTGGTAAGGCATTTGTATGTCAGAGAATGGGAGATAAAACCAACAAAAATACATGTCCCCACCACTTTAGGGAAATTTCTAGGTGTCCAGTGCTGGGAGGAATGTTGAGGTATTCCTTCTAAGGGGAAGAATAAGCTGTTGGATTTAGCCCCTCCTATGACCAAAAGAAAAAGTCACAATGCCTAGCTGGCCTCTTTAGAGTTTGGAAGCCACATATTGTTCATTTGGGTGTGCTTCTCTCGCCCATGTAGAATATGTTGTCTCAAAAATCTAAAGAGGCCAACTAGGTGCTGTGCCTCTTTTTTGGCATAGGAAGGCACCAGGTGCAACAGCTTATCCTTCACCTTAAGAGGGATATCTCAACATACCCCACACCACTGGACACCTAGAAATTTCACTGGGGTGGAAGGCCCCTATTTTCTTTTTATTTATTTCCCATCCTCTGACACACAATTGTCTTAACAGTAGGTCTAGAGTAGTTGCTACTTCTTGCCCACTGGGTCCAATCAGGATGATATAATCTATATATAATGGACAAGTGTGATGTCTTGTGGGAGGGAAAAACTATCAAGATCCCTGCAGACAATATTGTAACATAGTGCTGGAGAGTTGATATACCCCTGAAATAGGACATTTAAGGTATGATTCATACCCTTCCAACTGAATGCAAACTGTTTCTGGTGGTTCTTACTGACAGCTATTGGAGAGAATCCATTTCCCAGATCAAGAGCTTCATATCATGTATCAGGTGATGTACTAATTTGCTCAAGAAATGATGCCACATCTGGAATAACAGCTGCAGTTGGCAGCAGCTTCTGCTTAATTTTATGATAAACCACTGTCATTCTCCAAGTCACATCTGTTTTCTGCATAGGCTAAATAAGAGAGTTGAATAGGGATTTGGTGAGAACCACAAGACCTGCATGCTTCAAGTCTTTAAGAGTGGCACAAATCTCTGCAATCCCTCCAGAAATATGACATTGCTTCTGATTCACTATTTTGTTAGGTACAGCAGTTCTAATGATATCCACTTGGTCTTTCCTACCATGGTAGCCCACACTCCATGAGTTAGAGAATGAACATGGGAATTTTGCAAGTTGCTGAGTATTTCAATTTTAATTATGCATTCTGGAACTGAGGAAATGACCACAAAATGGGTGTAATGACCTTCTGGATCCACTGTGAGATGGACTTGAGCTAAAACTCCATTGATCACCTGATCTCCATTAGCCCCTATTTTGATTAGTGGACCAGAGTGACATTTCGAGCCTCCTGATATTAGTGTTTCACTTCTGAGCCAGTGTCCAATAATCCCTGAAATTACTTACCATTTCCTTTTCCCCAGTTCACGTTCACCTGGGTAAAAGTCTATAGGTCTTCTTGGGGAAGGCTGGGAGGAAAGTTAACAGTGTAAATTTTGGGCAGTGTAAAAGAGTCCTTCCTCAAGGTTACCTGACTGCCACCTCAATCAAGGGGCTTTGGGTCTATAAACTGTTTCAAGTCTGGGTATTGATTAAGGAGCCATGACTTCCTGTTTTTGTAATTCAAGTTAGAATTCTGTTCACTTGACTAGAATTCTTCTGCTTATACAGCTCAAACAAGAATTTTATAGTAAACTGCCCATCTATTTTACTTCTAGATAGCTCATGACCTACTAGCCAATGCCACAAATCTCTGCAAGTCAGTTTATTTTGACTGCTGCTTTGTGTCTCCTTTCCATTATGGTCACCACACCCAACTTATCTATGGTGATTAAGTGTCACCACATGGCTTCTGCCAACTTGGTATCTGATCATCCCCATTGTGTTTAAGGATTCCAGCTCAGTGACAGCATTTCTCACAATAATATCTGACCTACAGAGAAGGGTAACTACAGAGAAATTCAGGGATGATGAAACCAGTTTCATGAATTTATTTCTTGAGGTTCTGGTGAAAGATGTGTCCACTGGACATTCCTGGTGTGTATGATCAGGTATTCCATTATAAATCCACTTTAACATTCCAATCTAAGTCTCCACATCCCCTCATCTATACTTTAACAAGGGAGTTCTGTATTTTGAATTCAGGTAATTTCAGCCACCTTTGGATCCATGTTTCAAACAACCATCCAAACTGTTAATGCCTTTTCTAAACCCTCAAGCTACAACATTGAATACAGAATCTCAGCTTAGTGGGCCCATATCAATAAATTCACCTCAATCAACTTAATGTTCCTTCTACCATTATCCCACAGCTTTAATAACCATTCTCACACATATTCCCCTGGTTTCTGTCTACGATTAGAATACTCATGCCGTTTTTTTTGGAGTATAATGCACCTCCTCCTGGGTCACACATTGTACTTCATTTTTCAGGGTCTGTTTGGACTTTAATCTAGTTATAGGTATTGAGGAAAAGAAAGGTGGTGGGGATGGGCCATAAAAAGAAATAGAAGTGTCATTCAAGTCAATTATCTCAAGGCATTCCATTACAATTTCATTGGGTTGTACAAGATTAGTCCCTTCAGATAGAGGCATGTGGGCTGTTTCCCCAGAAGTAGTGGTTGCAAGTTTAGCAGGCACTGAAGGGTTAATGTCATTAGGTGAAAGGTAGATGCAAACTCCTCTGGGGATACTGGGGGCTGGGAATCTGTTTCCCCAATGAAAGCTGGAGGTTGGGAATCACTTTCCTCAAGACTGTCCAATTCGCATCTATCTAGCAAATGCTCAGCAACTCCAGGGATCCAATCTCTCCATTGCCATAATTATCAAGCAATATATCATCATCCCATGTTTCAGGGTCTTATTATTTTCTTATCAAAGCCCTTGCTTTAACATTAGGCACCCTGCAGGGTTGAGATTTTTAGTTTGCATTGTAAATCTGCTTCTCACAAAATAAGGCTCTGTGTCTGATATGCAGAGATCTTAACTCTTTGACACAGGAAATAAGATTTTCTTTCATGGAAAACGTGGAAACTTTTACTTCATTCATACAGCACTTAAGTTACAAATTGGAAGTCTTCAGCTCATCCCTTTCCCTCATCACTGTACCCAACATTATATATCTTAATTTCACAAAAATCCAAAAGGTGTCAAAAACATTTCCACCCAGAGCCTTGCTTCATATAAGCAGGCAATTATCAGAATCCCATGGTGATATTTTGCATATCTCTTCTGTCAACTCTTCTCATTGACTGTCAGTGCCATCTTGATTATTGGAAACAGAGACATCAGTACCTCTAAGTCTAGTCAGAGCATAAAACCAATTGCAAGTAACCATTTTTAATATGCTGTTGCTCAAGAACCACCTTACTCTCAGTACCAAGCTGTGTTAGTTAGGATTCTGTAGAGAAAAAGAACCAATAGGTGACATCTGTAATATATGAGATTTATAAAGTTGTCTCACACAACAGTGGGAATGGAGGAGTCCAAAAGTGAGGCTGATGGCTCTGATGATGGGTCTGGATGAACTTCACAGGAGAGGCTTAGTGACTGAAGAATCAGTGAAAGAGTCTTTCTTCTCCCTTAAAAGCTTTCAGCTGATTGGATTATCTCATTGTGGGAGGCATGCTTTATTTGAATGCAAATGTAATCAGCCACAAGTGCAATCAACTGAATGATAATATAGTACACAAGCCTTCCAGTTTATCAACCATCTATGAAATATCCTTGCACCAATGGTCAGACACTGCTTGTTTGAACAGACAACTGGGCATAATCACTTGGTCAATTCACATCAGAACCTAACCTTCACACCACACCAGGCAAAGAACCACAGCCAGCTGAGGTGCTGCTGAGAGTAAAGGGAACATGGAATGGGTAGCCAAAGAAGGTAATAACAAGTATGAACTATGACCATATGACCAGTTACAGAAATGAAAACTGCAATGTTATGAATATTTCTTCCTGATTTTGTTATGCATATGTTTGTATTTGTACATAAAAAAATATTTGTTTTCTCCTCTATCTTATCCCTTTATCATGTGACATAAGTTGCATTGTTCATGTCACAGTATTTAAGGTATAGGATAGCAATTTTAAGAGTGGACATTGGGTGGGCCACAGTGGCTTACTGGCAGAGTTCTCACCTGCCAGGCCAGAGACCCAGGTTCGATTCCTGTTGCCTGCCCATGTAAAAAAAAATGAACGGCTGTTACCCAAGGATATGTACCATATTCTAGAAAGATTTAGTTCTTTTCATGTTATATGTATGAAAGTTGAGAATTTTAAGTGAAAAAAATGTGTTATTGTTTTCTATTTAGAGGTTAAGTATAGGTTAAGGTGATGTATATAGCTGTCAAGTTTACAATATGTAGACTGTAATGCTCTGATTCATATGTCAACTTTTCCAGATAAGGGTAGCCAGGTGTCTGGTGCTGACTTGACTGCAAGGACGTTTTGTAGACTTAAATCATCAGTAGGTTGATTGCTTCTATGATTTATTACATCAACAATAAACTAAGAGTGACTTCAGCTTTGAAAGACATTTAATCCAAACAGTTGAAGGCCTAAAAGGACATGTAATGGCATCAGCAGACAGAAGACAATATTTTCATCTCTACTTCACCCGGTTGGTGTCTCCCAGAGAATGCATTGAAAATTTTCATCTGATTTGCCAACTTGCAGTCTGCCCTACAGGATTTGGATTCCTAAACGACCATAATTGCATGGGACATTCTTATAAAAACATATTTACAGATATCTCTTTTTGCTTTTGTTTCCCTTGATAACCCTGACTAATATAGTAACTAGTTGGTTAGTTATAAATGCCAGTAACTCTGCAGTGTACTGTGTGGTATGTAACTCCATTTTTTGCTTCTTACTGGTTCTAAAATATAAATGAATAAAAAGAGGTGATAAATCTATGGTTTTGTATGTAAAGTACACTAAGATAAAAGTAAGGACAGTACGTAAAGAAAGGTTGGGATACAGGGGCATATAGAAAACATGTATGTTTTTCTGCCTTTTTTCAGAAACTGGCAAGCTGTTCCTAAAGTTCATAAAGAAATATGATAGTTTGTGTAGAGCCAAATCATTCTTGAAATGAAAAAACTGAGAGCACTTATCATTCCAGATTTCAAAATTTCTGAAAATTTACTATAATTAAGACAGTGATATACTGTCATGAAGCTAGACATGTAGACCAATGTAGTACAATTGAGTCTCCAGATATATACCCCATATAGCTATTGTCTATTGATTTTTGCAAAGGATGACAAAACAATTCAATGTATAAAAAGGTCCTTTCAAAAAAATTTGCTGAAACAACTAGATATCCATATGTAAAAGAATGCTGGAACCCTACCTTATACTATAAACAAAAATTAGCTCAAATTGAATCAAAGACCCAAGTATTAAAACTATCAGAATCTTCAAAGAAATCATCAAGGTAAATCATTGTGATATTGGGTCATGTAATGAATTCTTATGTATGACAGCAAAAGCACAAGCAGCAAAAGAGTGAATAGATAAATTGGACTTTGTCAAAATTGAAAACCTTTGTGAGTCAAAGAACACATCATAAAAGTGGAAAGACATCCATAAAAATGGGAGTAATATTTGCAAACATATATCGTAAGGATCTAGTTTCCAGAATATACAAAGCAGTCTTACAACTCAACAATAAAAAGACAAATAACCCCTTTGAAAACCAAAGATTTTAAGAGACATTTCTCAAAAGATTATATATAAATGGCCAATAAGTGCACTAAAATATGCTCAAAAGAATTAGCTATTAGGGAGATGCTAATCAAATACACAATAAGATACCACATAAAAGGTGTTTATGAGGATGTGAAGAAATTGGGAACTTTGTATACTGCTGATGGAATGTAAAATTGTGCAGCACATCAGAAAAGAGTTTCCAAGTTTCCTAACAACTTTAAACATAGAATTACCCTATCATACAGCATTTTCACTACTAGATATCTAACCAAGAGAATTGAAAACAAATTCACATGTAAACTTGTACATAAATGATCACAAAATCATTTTAATAATTGACAAAAACTGTAAACAGTACAAATGTCTATCAAATGATGAAAGAATAGATATATGATAAATTCATAAAATGAAATATTATTCAGGCATAAAAAATGACAAATGAGAAACTGTTCATCAAAGTAGTGTACGGTGACACTCTGTTTCCTTTGGAAGCTTTGAACAACCAGCAAAAACTGGCAGAAACATCTTTTTCAATGCTCCAGAAAGCAGTTAAAGAATGGCAGTAACAAAGAGAGTGTTGAATTAAAAAAAAAGACAACTTGAAGATAGTGGGAAATTGTGGTCACCTTGCAGATTCAACTCTCATCACCTCACCAGCTCATGCTCCAAATGTGGGTCAATATCCTGTTTCCAGAGTAGCAGAGTAGTACTTGTGCATATATGGGGAAGACATATGTCTGTGCCAAAATGTCTGGTGTCTAGATGAAGGAATGAACCAGAACACTCACTGCAAGCTTGCTGTCCTAGAACTTTACCTGTGTGTACAGGAAGATAATAATGCTCATTTATGAAGTGTTGTAGGAAAATGATCAAACTGTAGCAGACTGGGACAAAGGAATGTCAGCTGTGGGACATACAGAGAAATACACAAAAACATGAAGAAACACTGTTTCCTAGAAGAATGATGACATTCTGATATGCGTAAACCAGAGGAAATCCTGGAGCTAAATGCTGCATGCCTAGAAAAAGATGCATGCTAAGAAAGTACTGGAGTATTCTAACCTTTTATCTTGGACTACTCTCTAAACTAAGTGTATAGTTAAGCTCTGAAGGAAAGTGCTCCCATAAGCCAACCTACAAAGCTGTTTTCTCTTTTGTTTTTTGTTAGCTTCTGGCAATCAAGGAAATATCTGCCATAACACTAGGTAGGTAAAATCTTAAGGAAAGATGTCTCAGCATCTAAATTTGAGATAACACTTTAAAATATAAAATTTACAAGGTGCAGAAAAAGATTACAAAGCATAGAAACAAAAAATATGACACATGCAAAGGAGAAGATTATACATGAAAAAATATCAATGAGGAAGACCAGCTGTGGTACATACCAGAGAAATGTTTTTAAAAATGGTCCTAAACATGCTCAATGAGCTAAAGAAAAGGATGAAGGACTAAACAATATTAAGAAAATTATAGAAGAACACAAAGATAATACAAATAAAGTGACAAAAAGTAGCAAAAAGAGTCAAACAGTGCTTAAGAACACTATAATAGAAATTAAAATTTTTCTAGAAGGGTTCAACAGCATATTACTGCAGGCAGAAGAATCAGTGAGATTGAAGATAAGAAAATTGAAATAATTCGGTGTGAAGAACTGAAAGACAAATGAATAAAGAAATGTGAAAAAAGCCCAAGGAACCTATAAAAACATGATCAAGCATACCAATATACATGATTGTGTGAGTCCCAGAAGGAGAAGGACAGAAAAGAGCAGAGAGAATATTCAAAGCCATTTCAAAGGCTGAAAGCATAAGAAAATTAATGAATTTAATGAACGGTATGAATGCGCAGATCCATAAGTTTACTTAATAAACTCCAAACAGGGTTAACCAAAATAGACACACATTGCAACACATTATAGTCAATATATTGAATGTCAAAAATAAAGTTAGACTTCCGAAAGTCTCAAGAGAGTAGCATTGTGTCACATCCAAGAGATCTTACATGAAATCAGCGGATTTCATGTAAGACACCATGGAGAGGAGAAAGCAGTGAGATGGTATATTTAAATAATGGAAAGCAAAAAAAAGGCCAACAAAAATTATATATCAACCAATAATATCTTTTAAAACAGTGGTAATATAATACATTCCCAGATAAACAAAAACTGAGGGAGATCATCACTGCTAAACCAGCCCTACAAGAAATGTTAAAGGGAGTTTTGTAGGTTGAAAGGAAAGGCTGCAAGACAATAGACTGAAGCCACATGAAGAGATAATGATCTCTATTAAAAATAATTGCATGGGTAAATATAAATGACAGTTCTATTGTATTTTTTGGTTTGTAACTCCACTTTTTATTTTCTAGGGAAAATAAAATGCTAATGCATGAAAAGTAATGATAAGTCAATAGTTTTGAATACATAAGGCAAACAATTGTAATTTGTGATAAGAACTACACATAGGCAGGAGACAGAGGGATGTAGGATAATAGTTTGTGTATACTGTTGAAATTAAATTGCTTTCAAGCCAAACAAGATCTTTATATATGTAGAACATTAAATTTAAGCCCTAATGTAAACAAGAAGAAATTATATGAGAACATGCAAATTTATAGAACCAGAAACTAGAGCACAAGGGGTGTGGGATAAGGACAATGTAAGAGTTAATGTATAATGAATGTAGGGCTTTTGTATGGGATGATGAGAAATTTCTTGTAATGAATGTGGTCAGGGTGGTGCAACACTGTAAATGTATGCAAGAGTGTGATTGAGCTGGAATACTTTATGTTGTGTATATGCTTCTACAGGAGAAAAAAGAAAGCAAAAGAGAGGCTTCCAGGGAAGATCACAGTTTAGGAAGTTAAAGGACACACTCCTACAAAAGCATCCAATGGACAGGAAGAAACTCTCTGAATCAACATTTCTGGTATCAGCATCCAGGAAAGAGTGGGATGGGGAGAATGAGAAGCTGCATCAAAAGTTGTGAGAAATTTCTCTTGCATCAGTGGCCATGGTCTGTTCCCCACCCTCAAGTCTTGCATGAGATATGATCTATGGTTGGCTGCACCAGTTGGAAAGGGGCATGAAGGTCTTCCTCCATGGTAACAAGTGATGACATGGTTGCGTTCACAGCAGGGCTTCTGATAAGTGAGTTTGAACTGCTTGGTCTTGCTCTGAATTGTGGTCCTCACAGGCACAGAATAGGGTTCATTGCAGCCATTAATTCAACACAGCCCAGTGGTGGCAGAAAAAATACATTCACTCTGAAGCCTAAAGGAAAAGTTTTGTCAAAGAACACCACCTGTTCTTATGGAAGGCAAAAGTAAAAGAAATAAGCTTTTTGGTGTATTTTCTGACCCTCTGGCCAGGGCCCTGTGGAGCTGTTGTGTGACCCTTAGTGTGTCTCTGGTCCTGTTGTGATAAGTTAAACATGGGCAATTACAACAATAATTTGAATTGAATGTCAAAGAAGAACCTTACATAAAAGCCAATCAACAATAAGGTCCTATGCAAAAGACAGAAATGAGTCATCATAGTGACACATCAAGATAATCAGATGGCTATGCATCAACAAAATATTAAAAGCCATACAAAAAAAGAGGAAGATATGCACAAATGAACAAATTAAACAAATTGGAGGAGACACAGGATTTGTAACAACTAATTAAATGAAACTTCTAAATGAATACATGGAGATGAAGGAAAATATGGCTGATGAAATAAAGGATTTTAGAAGACATTGAGTATAAAGAAGAAAGAGAAAGCATAAAAAGGAAACATAACAAATTATGGGAGTGGAGGGAAAATAGGAGAGATTAAAATACACTAGAGGCATGCAACAGCAGATTTGAGCAGGCAGATGAAAGGATCAGTGAATTAGAAGACAAGACATCTGAAATGCTACAGACAGATGAACAGAGTGAGTAAAGAATGGAAAAAATGAACAGTATCTCAGGGAATTGAATGACAGCACAAAGCAGAAAAATATATGCATCATGGATGTCACAGAAGGAGAAGAGAAGGGAAAAGAAGCAGAAGGATTAGTTTAAAAAATTATGGCTGAAAATTTCCCATCTCATATGAAAGATTGTAAATATATATATATATATAAAGATATTCATCACATAAAAGTTATGCCCAATTAAACTAAGTCCTGATTTCTCATGAAAAACCATGGAAGCAAGAAGGGAGTGATTTGATATATTTAAGATACTGAAAGAGAAAAAGTGCCAGCAAGGAATTCAGTCTTCAGCAAAACTGTGCTTGTAAAATTAGAGAGAATTCAAAATATTCATAGATGAACAGAGACCAAAAGAATTCATTAACAAGAGGCTTGTTCTACATGAAATACTAAAGGGAGTTCTGCCAGCCAAAAGGAAAAGACAGGAGAGAAGGGCATGGAAGAGAATGTAGAAATGAAGATCATCAGTAAGTGTAAATAAAAGGAAAACTAGAAGGACAAAAATAAGACATAAAATATAAAAGCCAAAGGATAAAATGGATGAAGTAAGTATTGTCTTTAGAATAACAACTTTGAAAGAGGATCAGTAAGGAAATATAGAATTTATATAGTATAATAAATGAACTACCATTAACATAAATATACAGAGCATGGTACCCCAAAACAGCAGGATATACATTCTTCAAGTACTCATGGAATTTTCTTCAGATTAGAGAACATGTTGGGCCACAAAATCGGTCTCAATACATTTATAATGATTAAAATTATACAAAGCACTTTCTCTGGTCATAATGTAATGAAGCCAGAAAACAAAAACAGGTAGAGAACTGGAAAATTCACAAATGCATGGAAGTTAAATCAAAACTTTTAAACAATCAGTGGGTCAAAGAGGAATTGCAAAAAATCAGTAAGTATCTCAAAATGCATGAAAAGGACAGCCCAAGACACCAAAACTTATGGGATGAAGTAAAGTTAGTGTTGAGAGGAAATTTAGATCCCTAAACCTTTACATTAAAAAGAGCTAAAATCAAATACCTAACTGAAGACCAGGAGGAATTGAAGAAATAACAGTGAACTAATCCCCAAATAAGCAGAAGAAAGTGAATAAAAGATTAGAGCAGAAATTAATGTAATTGAGAAAAATCAGTAGAGAAACTCAACATAACTAAAAGTAGTATTTATTTTTAGAAGGTGAATATAGTTGACAGACCCTTAACTAGACTGGCGAGAAGAAAAAAAGAGAAAATATGCAAATAAATAAAATCATAAATGAGAGAGGAGACATTATTATTGACAAACAGAAATTATAAAGTATCATATGTGGATAATATAAACAACTGTGTGTCTACAAACTAAAAAAATTAGATTAAAAAAACAATTTCCTAGAAGCACATGAACAGCCTACACTGACTCTAGAAGAGACAGAAAAACAAACCAATCACAAGTAAGAGATAGAGACAGTCATCAAAAACCTGCCAACAAAGAAAAGACCAACACCAGGTGGATTTGTAGATGAATTCCACCAATCATTTCAAGAATAATCAACACCAGTCCTGCTCAACATATTCCACAACATTGAAAAGGAGGGTACTCTACTGTATTAGTTTGCTAATGCTGCCAGAATGCAATATACCAGAAATGGAACAGCTTTTAAAAGGGAAATGTAATATTTACAAGCTCACAGTTCTAAGGCCATGAAAATATCCAAACTAAGGCGCCAAAAAGAGGTTGATATTACTCAAGAAAGGCTGATATTTTCTGGAGCACCCCTATCAACTGGGAAAATATATGGCTGGTCTCTGCTGGTCCTTGTTCCCAGTTCCATTGCTTCTATCTCCTGATGCCAGGGGTTTCCTCTCTACTTAGAGAGGGCCTTCACTTAGACCCTGTGGGAAACAACTATGGGTTCTGGCTTGCTTAGCATCTCATGGGAAGGTAAATCATGATGGGTGCTGGGCTCTGCCTGTGTCTAGGTATCTGCTGTATCTGGGAATACCCTAAGCATCTCCAAATATCAGTATCTCTCTCAGATCTGAAGCAACTGTTCTCCAAGAATTTGCATTTCCAGATGTCTGTGTCTGCATCTGTATCTGAGGTTTCTTAAAAATGTTTCCCCTTTTAAAGGACTCCAGTAAACTAATCGAGACCCACCTTGTATGGGCAGAGTCCCATATCCAGCTAACCCAAAAGCCACACCCACAATAGTGCATACTACATCTTTTTAGGGATAATCTAACCAGAAGGTAACACCCACAACTGGGAGTGTCAAATCTCTGTGGTGATGATCTAATCAAAATTGATTCCACCCTACAATATTGAGTCAGGATTAAAAGATATGGCTTTTTTGGAGGTACACAACACTTTCGAAGAAGCACAACTTCTTTATTCATTCTATGAATCTGACACTGCCCTAATAACAGAACTGGATAAAGATGCTGCAAGAAAAGCAAATCACAGACCAACGTTTCTAGTAAATACAGAAGAAAAAAAAATCCTTAACATAATATATGCATACAGCACATTAAAATAACCTATGATCAAATGACATTAATTGCAGATATGCAAGGGCAGTTCAACCAAGGAAAATTTTCAAAAAAATAAATTAAGGTATGTACCATATTTACAAATTGAAGGGATAAAACCGCATAATCATCTCAATTGACATAAAAAAGACATACGACAAATGCCTTATCTTGATAAATACCCTGTAGAAAATAGGGACAGAAGGAAAATTCCTCAATATAGAGGGCATATTTTAAAAACCCTTCAGTTAACATTATTCCCTATGGTGACAGGTTGAAAGATTTCCCTCTAAAATTGGACACAAGACAAACATGTTCATTGTCACCACTGTTATTTGACACTGTGCTACAAGTACTAAATAGAGTAGTTAGGCAATCAAAGAAATAGAAGATGTCCAAATAAAAAAGGAAGACTTAAAAAGTTCACTGTTAGCAGATAATATGATCCTATAGTTAGGGAGTCCAAAAAAAGCTATGACAAACTACTAGAGATAATAAACAAGTTCAGCAAAGTGTCAAGATACAAGTCAGCATGCAAAAACAAGCAGCATTTCTATATAGTGTTAATGAATGATCTGTAGTGGAAAACAAGAAAAATACCATTTACAAGAGCAAATAAAGAAGAAATATCTAGGAATAAAATGTAACCAAAAATATAAATGAACTGTACTCATAAAACTAGACAACAAGAAGAAAATCTAAATAAATAGAAGGATATTCATGTTCATGGATTGAAATACTAAATATCATTAAGATGTTGATTTTGCCCATTTTGCTTTAAAGATTCATTACAATCCCAATAAAAGTTCCACCAGCCCACTTTGCAGAAAGGGAAAAGACAATTATCAAGTTTGTTTAGAAGCATAAGTAACCTCAAATAATAATAATAAAAAAAACACTTGAAAAAGTAGAACAATGTTGGAGGTCTCACACTTCTTGACTTTAAAGCATAATATTAGGTGCAGTGGTCAAAATAACATGGTACAGGCATAAAGCTAGACATATTGTTCAATGTGTTGAATGGAGAGTGAAAATATAGACCCTCATATCTATGGTCAATTGATTTTTGTTGAGGCTGCCAAGTCCTCTCAAGTGGGTCAGAGCAGTATCTTCAATAAATGGTGCAGGGAGAACTGGATGCCAATATCTAGAAGAATGAAATAGATCCCTGTCTTACACCTTATACAAAAATTAACTCAAAATGTGTCAAAGATCTAAATATAAGAGCCAGTACTATATAATTCCTGGAAGAAAATGCAGGGAAGCATCTCCAAGATGTAATGAAAGGTAGTGGTCTCTTGTACTTTACACCCAAAGAACAAATAATGAAAGAAAAAACAAATGGGACCACCTCAAAGTTGAATACTTCAATCCTTCAAAGGATGATTTAAGAAGGTGAAACACTGCCTACTCAATGTGAGAAAATATTTGGAAACTGCATATCTGATAAGAGTTTGATATCCAGAATACATAAAGAAATGCTACAATTTAATAATAAAAAGACAACCCAATTTAATAATGGGCAAAATATATGAATAGACATTTTTCCAAAGAGGAAATACAAATAGTTAAAAACACATGAGAAGATGCTTAAAGTCACTAGTTATTAGGGAAATGCAAGTGAAAACCGCAAGATATATTTCACACCTACTAAAATGGCTATGATTGAACAAATGGAAATCTACAAGTGTTACAGAGGTTGTGGCAAAATAGGAACACTTATCCACTGCTGTTGTGTATGTAGAATGGCACAGCTGCTGTGGAACATAGATTGTCTGTTACTCAGGAAGTTAAGTATAGAACTGATACATGATCTGGCAGTCCAACTATTGGGTACGTAGTCAGAAGTACTGAAATCATGGTTTCAAACAGACATTTGTAGACAGTTGTTCATAATGAAATTGTTCACAATTACCAAATATGGAAACAACCAAGTGTCCATCAACTGATAAATGGGTAAAGAAAATGTGGTAGATACATATGATGGAATATTATTCAGCTGTGTTCTAGTTTTCTAGCTACTGGAATGCAACACAACAGAGATGGATTGGCTTTTAATAAAAGGGGGTTTATTTCACTAGTTCTTCAGAGGAAAGGCAGCTAACTTTCATCTGAGGTTCCTTCTTACATGAGAAGGCACAGGGTGGTCTCTACTGGCCTTATCTCCAGGCCTCTGGGTTTCAACAACTTTCCCCAGGGTGATTTCTTTCTGCATCTCAAAGGCCTGGAATGAGCTGCGAGTGCTGAGATGAGGTATGATGAGCTGCTTGGGCTGTGCTACATTGCACTCTCTCATTTAAGCACCAGCCAATTAAGTCAAATGTCATACATTGCAGCAGGCATACTTTATAGTTGACTGCAGATATAATCAGCAACAGATGAGATTCAGATATGATTGGCTCATGTCCACAGCAACAGAACTAGGTGCCTTCACCTGGCCAAGCTGACAACTGAATCTAACTACCACATGTCCACCCCTTGTCAACTTGGCAACTACACGCGTCACCTTAAACAATCTTAAGGTGAAAAAAAATTCTCTTCTGGCTGTGGAGCTGTGAATCTCAAAACAAATTGTCTGGTGCCAATATGCAAAAGGAGGATATTCACAGGATATAGGTTTTCATTTCCCTAGGGAGGAACTGAAAGAAACAGACATAAAACCTGCAGGGCAAGTGCCATGGGATTTCAAAGTCTGAAAGTTATTTATCCTTCCACTTTAGAAAGTGGCAGTCCCACCCTTTCCAAGGACCTATGCAGTGGCCTGCCTCTTTTCAAATCAGCCTTGGGGAACATTGAGGAGACCACCTTTTTCTTGGCTCCACTCTCTCCAGGCATCAGGGCTACCCCTGGGCTCTTTGTCATTTCTGGGGCACACACTCAACCCCTCCATGTGGTGGCAGCCAGGCTCTCCCCAGTCCCAAAGGATCATGCTATACCTTTTCTAAGGCCTGAGGTTGCACAACTCTTCCACTGCAACAAGGTGGGAGACTCATCCTCACCCTTCAGGGTAAACTCACCCTCTCCATGTATACAGGTGGGTCCACTCTCCTGGCCGAGTTTTCTTGGCTTCAGACCCAAGCTTCCATGGTTCTCACTCTGCAAACTCCAATTTTTTTCCCTTCTGTGTCCTTGTCAAGATTGGCAGTGGTTCCGTTTACACCAACAGTCGCTTTTAGCACTCCAGGACTTCTCCATCACTGTATTCACAGTTCCTCCAAAATCTTCCCCTTAGCCATCCAAAAAACCATTCCAACATATCTGGTATTTGCAAACTGCAGCAACACCCCACTCCCTGTACCAAATCTGTTCTAGTTTGCTAGCTGCCAGAATGCAACACACCAGAGATGGATTGGCTTTTAATAGAAGGGGATTTATTTCATTAGTTCTTCAGAGGAAAGGCAGCTAACTTTCAACTGAAGTTCTTTCTTACATGGGAAGGCACAGGGGAATCTCTGCTGGCCTTCTCTCCAGGCCTCTGGGTTCCAGCAACTTTACCTGGGGTGATTTCTTTCTGCATCTCCAAAGGCCTGGAGTGAGCTGCAAGTGCTGAGATGAGGTATGCTGAGCTGCTTGGGCTGTGCTACATTGAGTCTCTCATTTAAGCACCAGCCAATTAAGTCAAATGTCATTCATTGCTGCAGGCATGCCTTCTAGTCAACTGCAGATGTAATCAGCAACAGATGAGATTCACATACCATTGGCTCATGTCCACAGCAACAGAACTAGGTGCCTTCACCTGGCCAAGTTGACAACTGAATCTAACTACCACAAGCTGTAAAAGGGAATAACGTTCTGATATACATGACAACATGGATTATTCTTGAAGACATTGTGTTGAGTAAAATAATCCAAACACAAAAGTATACAAATTGTATAATCTCACTAATATGAACTTATTATAATGAGCAAACTCATGGAGTTGATATCTAGAATATAGATTACCTAGAGATGGAATAAGTGTAGAGAATGGAAATTTATGCTTAATTAGTAAAGATTGTTGATAAGTTGGTTTGCAAATGTTTGCAAATGAATAGAGATGCTCTAGCACATTATCATGAGTGTAATTAACAACACTGAATTGTGTATATGATTGTGGTTGTAAGGGAAAGGATAAGGTCATGTATGTCAGTAGAAAGAAAGCTTGACGATGAAACATAAAATTGTATAGCACAGTGAACGCTTTTCTGTATGATGAATGTGTTTAATATTACAAATATAAGAACACTTTTCCACCAAGGAGACAAAGATAATTAAATTCAATACATGATCCTGGATGGGATCTATTAATGGATGATAAAATACTCAAGTGAAAAGTATTATACATATGAAAATATTGGAATTTAGACCAAATTTCTATCAGTGTTAAATTTCTTGAACTTGATAACTGCAACTTAATGTAGTTACATAACATATGTGTATATCCTCATTCTTAGGAAATTTGTGTAGAGGTATAATATGTTCAAGAAACAGTGTTACACAATCTACTCTAAAATGTTCAGAAAATTGTTAGCTAGGTATGTACATAGATGATACATACCTAGATATAGATAGGTAGATAGATAGATAGACTATAATGCAAATGTGGCAAAATGTTAAAATTGGTGTCTCTGGGTATCTAGGGGAGTCATATGTTGGAGTTTTCTGTATGGGGTTGGCATTATTTTTGCACCTGTCTTATAAGTTTGAAATAATTTTGAAAAAAATGTTTACAAAACAACAATAAATACTGCTTCTTGCCAGAGCATCAATGAACCTTGAAAACATTATATTCAGTGAAAGAAGCACATCATAAAATGCCACATATTGTGTTACACCATTTATATAGATGTCAAGAAGAGGGAAATTTGTACATACTGAAAGCAGATTAGTGATTTCCAGGGGATGTGGAAGGATGGAATCAGGAGTGACTCCTAATGGTAAAGGGGATACTTTTAGGGGTAATGGAAAAGTTTTGTAATTAGATAGTGGTGAAGGTTTAGTATACTATGAATACACTAAAACCCATTGAATTGTCCACTCTAAAGTGGTGGTTTTATATTATGTCAATAATTTTTTAAAAAGCCACACCAAAATTCTCACTAGATTGCCTCAATAGTAAAATGCAGACAATAAAGGGTCAATGAATAGGAAGTCAGATTAATGCAAATTGTCTAAATGAACAACAAAGAGAAAATATTTGTTTTTAATTAGCATGACCTCAGGGGCCCATAGTACAACAAAAGTCTAATATTCATTTCATCATTTTTTCAGAAGGAGAAAAAAGTGTGGTGCAGAACACATATTTGAAGAAAATATGGTTGACACCTTACCAAATTTAGTCATGTTATAAACTTAAAAAAATGAAGCTTAACATACTCCAAATAGAGTAAACCCAAAGATACATATTTAGATACATTACAAAAAATTTGCTGAAAACTAAAGTAAAAAAAAAATCATGAAAACATCCAGATTGTAATGATGAAATATATAGAGGGGAGGAATCATTTGAATGACAGCAGATTTATTTTCACAAACAATGAAAACTAGAAGAAAGTGTAGAAACATTTTTAAAGGGCTGAACAGAAGTAACTGTCAAAGCAGAATTCTATACACAGCAAGAACAACCTCCAATAATGAATGTGAAATATATTTTCAGATAAAGAAAAACTAAGAGGATTCTATACCAGCACAGGTACTCTGAAAGAAGTGCTAATTTAATTTCTTCAGAGCTAAGAGGAAAAATACCAGAAGAAAACATTGAACATCAAGAATGAAGAGAGACCAATATAAGTTGTAGCCAACTGGGTAAATCCAATAGTTTATTTTTCTCTTCTTGGTTCTTTTAAATAAGTTTAATGCTTTGAAGCAACAATTAAATCATTTCTGAAGGTTATTTCAAGATATGTGATACATGAGACAATTACAAAAATTGTCGAGAGTAAAAGAGACACATTGTGGTAAATTATCTACATTTAACCTGAACTGGGTAAAATATTGACTTTAATTATGCTAATAAAGATCCTATATATATATATATATATTAATCCCTAAAGCAGCCATTAAAATCATTATATAGAAATATGAGTAAAATTAATCATAAACTCATGCAGGACACTAAATAATGTAAAAATATCCAAAATAATGAAAACAAGGGAAAACAGAAGAACAGAAAATTGAGAGACTGAAAGCAAATAACAAAATGGTAGACCTAATGTCAACATAATAAAAAAAATACAGGAAAACTTAGTAATCTACACACACTAATTGGAAGTCAGAGATAAAATGCATTTAAAAAAAACCTTTCTATATACTCTTTTAAAGGAACAATTAAAATTTAGTGGCATTATCGGTCAAGACTAAAGGACTGAAAAACATATAACTTGTATATGCTAATCAAAAGAATGCAGGAGCCCTGATCAAGATGGTGGGAGTGAGATGTTTCATGGTTCCAACCCGTATAACAACTTTGAGCAACTAGCAAGAACTGGTGGGAATTTTTTCTTAAAATCTCCAGAAAACAAAGATTTGCAGTTATATGGTGAGTACTGAATCATTAAAATGACCACTTAAAGTGGTTGGATCTCACACCCTGGCTGGCCCCAACCCCAAACACTAACAGTCTTGGTGCAGAATCAGCATGTACTACCAATAAGATCCCTGATCATGATTCTGAGGGAGCAATGCAACCTCATGAATACACTGTGAACATGTAAGGTGTGGTCCAATTATGTCTGGTGATGGTCTGAAGGACTTGCTGTCCCAGAACTTGTACTGTAGATAGAAGGCAGCTCATTGAGCTCTCCTAAATAATACTCTGGAATGTACTGTAGTCCTGCTGCCTGTGCCAAGAAGTGTTGGTTGTAGGGCCTACAATGCATGGTCTAAGCCTTGAGTTGAAAAAACTGTTTCCTGGAGAAGAAAGTTCATTTGCTTCCATGTAAATGGTGTAATTCCTAGAGCCACACACACATAACCAAGACAAAAGCCATGCCAGAAATGGTCAGAAAGGGTTCTACAGCTTTATCTGGAGCTATTCTGCAAATTCATTGTATGGATAAACTCTGAAAGAGAGCACTCCTACAGTACAACTTCAAAAGCTAGGATATATGCTTTAATTTTCCTATGTTTTTCTTTTTCTTAGCTTCTGACATTCAAGGAAAGCTCTGTCATAACACCAGCTGAACACAAGCTAAATGAACAGATGCCTCAAGGTAAATTCCAGTGTTTACACAGTAAAATATAGAAATGTCCAGGTATCATCAAATGATTACAAAACATAAAAATAAATGGGAGGAGATGACACAGGTATAGGAGAAGATTAAAGCATTAGAAACCAACAGTGAAGATGATCAAATGTGGGACATTCCAGAAAAACACATTTTTTTTTGGCATGGGCAGGCTCTGGGAATAAAACCTGGGTCTCTGGCATGGCAGATGATCCAGGAAAAGACTATTAAAAGTAGTCCTAAATATGTTCAAACAGCTAAAGGAAACATGGACAAAGTACTAAACAAAATCAAGAAAACAATAGAAAAACACAAAGTGAATGTCAATGGGGAGATGGAAATTATGTAAAAGAACCAAACAGAACTGAAGATCACAGTAACAGAAACTTAAATTCCCTGGAAGGTATTGTAAATGATGGTTCTTTTTAACAGCGCAAGTTTAAAAATGTTGTTTAATGAATTCTAACAAATATACCACATTAATACAAGGTGTTAATAATAGAATGGTTTATGGGAAAAATACATTTAATCTAAACTATGGACTATAACTAATAGTACAATTTTAATATTCTGTCATCAGTTGTAGCACTGGTACTATACTAATGCAAAGTGTCAACAATAGGGAGAATATGGGAGTACTATAATGTTTGCATGATGTTTCTGTTAACCTACAACTTATCTTACAAAAACAGAATTAAAATTTCCTGCAGATATTCAACAAGAGATTCATATTGGCAGAAGAAAGAATCAGTGAGCTTGAAAATAAGACATGAAATCATCCGGTCTTGGAATTAGAGAGAGGAAAAAATAAAGACAAATGAAACCAAACTGAGGAATCTGAATCATCATCAAGTGTGCCAATATACACATTTTAGGAATCCCAGAAGTAGAACGAAAAGAGAAAGGGGCAAAGAGACTATTCAATGAAATAATATGGCTATAAATTTCCCCCATTTAATGAAAGACAAGAATATACATATTCAAGATTCTTAACCCACTCCAAACAGGATAAACCTGAATAGACCCTTACTATATTATATTTTAATCAAAACCTTGAATTCCAAAGATAAAGAAAGAATTCTGAAAGCTGCAAGAGAAAAGCAACATGTCACATACAAGGTAACTTCAATATGATTCAATGCTGATTTCCCATTGGAAACCATGGAAGCAGTAAAGCAGTAGAGAGATTTATTTAAGTGCTGAAAGCAAAAAATTGCCAACCAAGAATTCTGTATCTGGGAAAACTCTCTTGCATAAGTGAGAGAGGAATTAAGACATTCCCAGTTAAATAAATGCTGATGAACTTCATTGCTGTTAGGCATGCCCTACAAGAAATGTTAAAGGGAGTACTGTAGGTTGAAAGGAAAGTATACTAGATCACTGAATTAAGACACATGAAGAAATAAAGGTCTCCAGAGAAGATAATGACATGGTTATATATAAATACCAGTACTATTGTACTTTTTATTTGTGACTTCACTTATAGCTTTCTATAATATCTAAAAGGCAAATGCATAAAAATGTTATGATAAATCAGTGAACTTGAACTCATAATATATAAGTATGTAATTTGCAACATAATTACACAATGATGAGGAGATGGAGGGGTATAGGTACATAATATGTGTGCTACTGAAGTTGCTAAGTTGATATCAAACTAAATGAGTTTGGTATAGATTTAGGATGTTGAATTTAAGCCCAGTGATTAACCATGAAGAAAATATCTGAGAATATTCACTCACAGATGTGGAAAACATAGTACATTTCCCAGATGTAGGGGTCAGAGGTAATGAGGAGTTATGCACAATGATTGTTGAGTTTCTATTTAGGATAAAAGGAAATTGATAGCCATGTATGGTGTTGAGGGTAATGCAACATTGTGAAGGTGATAAGTCCAACTTAACGCTATGCTTAGGAAGGGTGGGAACAGGAAGATTTTTGCTGTATATATGTCTCCACAATTAATTTAAAAAGCAACTGAAGAGCTAATGACAATTAAATGCAGTACTTAAACCTGGATAGGATCTAAGAATGGAGGAGAAAAGCAAAACAAAAACAAAAACAAACCTAGAATATCAGCATTATATTCTTGAACTGGATAATTGCACTTAACATGATTACATAGGTGAATATCCTTGTTTGTAGTAAGTATACATGGAAGTATTATGTGCTTAAGAAGTATGATATGTGTAATCTGTTTTCAAATGTTCAGTAAATAGATGATAGAATGAAACAGCAAAAGTGGAAAACTCATTAGGATATCTGAGGGGATGAAGTTCTGCTGGAGTTCTCTATATGGGTTTGTAAGATTTTTGCAACTGTACTTTAAGTTTGAAATTATTTAAAAATAAAATTTAATAAAATGTAGGTGTGGCCATATAAATAGCAGGCAAAGAAAAGTTACAGAAAAAATAAAGTTGCCAATCCTAAAGGAGAGGATTACATAATCATAAAATGATCAACTCATCAGGAAGACTTAACAATCCTATTCTTTTTTGTGCATGCACCTAAAAGGAAGAGATTCAAAATGCATGACAGAAATCTTATAAACTGAAAGGTGACATGGGAATATTCATATATATATATATATAAATTATTCAACATTTCTCTGTCAGTAAATTATAGAATTTGCATATAATTTATATATAAAATATCAGCAAGGACTTAGAGGAAATGAACAATACAATCAGCCAAATGGATGTAATTGACATTTATAGAGCACTGAATCCAACAAGAGAAGAATACACTCTCTTCTCAACAGGACAGTTTATATTTGCCAAACTAGACCATATGAGGTTCATAAATCAAAACATAAAATATTTAAAATAATTAAAATTCTATAATGTGTGTACTCTTACCATAATTTAAATAAATTAGAAATAAATAACTAAAATAAAAAAATACACAAACACTGGGAATAGAACAGTATATTTCTAAATAATCCATTGGTCAAAGAGACAATAAATACAACATATCAAAAACTTATATGCCATCAACATGGTACTGGGAGGGAAATTCAAGGTCTTCAATGTTAATATTAAAAAGGATGAAAGATCTCAAGTCATTAATCTTCTACTTTAAGATACTAGAGAAAAAAGAGTCAATTAAAACTAAAACAGGAATAAATATTAAAAATTAAAGCATACATAATTAAAATTGAAAACAGAACACAATAAATCAATGAATATAAAACCTATTTCTTTGTAAAGATCAATTTTATTGATCAAACTCTGTCAAGATTGATGAAGAAAAAGGAAAGAATACACAAATTACCAATATCAGGAATGAATAAGTCGATGAATCTACCTATGATCCAGGCACTAAAATGATAAAAAGGGAATACTATAAGCATCTCTACACATATATCTTCAGAAACTTACCAAAGTACCACAGACTATCAAATCACAAATTGTCAAAACTCATCCAGGAATAAAAATAGCTTATATAGTCCTTTAAATTTTAGGAAATTGAATTCATAGTTAAAAGCTTATGAAAAAATCTCCATCCCAGATTATTTTACTGGTTGCTTCTATCAAAATTTCAAGAAAAATTAATCATAATTCTATAAATATCTTCAAGTAAACAGGAAAGAAGAGAATATTTCCCAATTCATTATATGAGAATGGAATTGTCCTGATACGAAGACTAAGTGAAAGCCTTACAAGAAAAGTAAATTACAGAACAACAACCCTGATGAACTGCAAAAATGTTCAAGAAATTATTAGCAAATTTAAATATAGCAATATATATAAAAGAATAATAAAGCACATCCAAGTGGGTTTTATCCAAGCAATTAAAGCTGGCTCAACACTTGAAAAATTGATCAATATAATCCACCATATTAACAGAATAAAGCAGAAAACCACATGATCCCTTCAATTCATGCATAGAATGCACTTGGAAAATTCATTCATGATAAAAGCATTCATTCATGATAAAAATCTCAGCAAAAAGGAAAAAGTACCTAAACTTAACAAAGGGAATTGTGATTGGCAGAATTCTCAGATGGTCCCCAGGATTCCTGCCCCTTGTTTACTCACTCTGAATAATTGTCTTCACTTGAGTATGAGTGTAAACTATGGATGTGATGGGATATCATTATTATTATTAGGCTATTATGTGGCAACGGCAAAGGTATTTTGAAGATGTGATTAAGGTACCTAATCATTTGATTTTGAGTTAACCAAAATGGAGTTCTTCCTAGGTGGTCCTAATTTGATCAGATGAGGCCCCTAAAAGAGGTTCTAGATGTCAGAGAGGACTGAAGCAGCAGCATAACTCTCGTATTGGCTTTTAAGGATCAAACTCCTACATCATGGGAGAGGACCAAATTATTAGGAATAGCAAGAAGCCTCAAAAAAACATAAGACTTCAGGACTAAAACCCCAACCTTCCAAAAAGAGTTGAATTGGGCCAGCAACCAGTAAGATTAGAAGAGGAATCTGAGCACCTGATGAGTTTGAAGCCCAGTCAAAATGTTTACTTCAGTTTGATGAGACCCTGAGCTAAACTACATTGGGATTCCTAACCACAGAAACTGAGATAATGACCTTGCATTGTTTAAAGCCACTATGTTCATGGGATTTTGTTAAACAGCAATAAAAACTAATATAGACATCTCTTTAAAAGCTACAGCTAACATCATATTTACTTATGAAAAACTGAAGTCTTTTCTTCTAATATTGAATAAAAGAGAAGGATGTCTATTTTTACCACTTCTATTCAAAATAGTACTGGAATTTCTCATCAGTGCAATATGGCAAGAAAATAAAGAGGGATTCAGATTGGAAAGGAAAAAGTAAAACTCCCTGTATTCATGGAGACATGGGTATATAAGTACAGAATCCTAAATAATCTGCAAATACTCTCTTAGAATGAATAAGTTAATCAAATGCAAAAGACCCAAGTACAATGATATAAATCAATCTTATTTTATATATTAGCAATGAAAAGTTAGAAACAAAATTTAAGAACAACACCATTTAAAGTGGTACCAAAACGTTACTAAGGTTTGAATCTAAACAAAACATGTACAGGATGTGTACATTTAACAAAATCCTACACTCATTCATAATAAAGACTGAGCAAACAAGCAAAAGAGGGAGATCTTCTTCAAAATGTTGAAGAACATTTACAGAAAACTTAAAACTGACATCATACTTAACAGCGAAAAGCAGGATGCTTTTCCCCTAATATTTGGAACATGGCAAAACTGTCTCTTCTCACCATTCCTATTCAGCCTTGTACAGGAAGTCATAGCTAATAAAATAAGATGAGAAAAATGAAGTGAAGAGTATTCATATTGGGAAAGAAGAAATAAAACTCCTTTGTTTTGATAATATGATTGATGATGTAGAAAATCCCCCCCCCCAAATTTAACAAAAATGCCTGGAACTAATAAGTAATTATAGGAAGATTGCAGTATACAAGTTTAATGTACAAAAGTAAATTGGTTTCCTTCATAATAACAACAAACAATTGGATTTTGAAATTTAAAACACAGCACTATTCACAGTAGCATCAAAAAAAACTGAAATAGGTACAAATAAAGGAAAATATACACAAGATCTATATGAAGAAAACCATGAAGTTCTGATGAAAGAAATCAAAGAACATCAAAATAAATTGAGGGATATTGCATGTTCCTGAATAGGAAGGCTCAATATTATTAAGATGTTATGTATTCCAGACTTGATCTGTAGATTCAATGCAATTCCAATCAAAATTCCAGTGGGTTATTTTGTGGCTATCAACAAAGTATTGTAATGTTATTTGGAATGGCGAAAGCCTAGAATAGCCAACAAAATGCTGAAGAAGACCAAAGTCAGAGGGATGAAACTATTTGTCTTCAATACTTACTGTAAAATTACAGTGATCAAAACTGTATGGTATTGGCAAATTAATTAAAAACTAGATCAAAGGAACAGAATTAGAGAGTCCAGAAATAGGCTCACAAAAATATGGCTAACAGGTCTTTGACAAGAAAGTAAAGGTGCTTCAGTGGAGAAAAGATAGTCTTTTTAACAAATGGTGCTGGAACAACTGGACATCCTAGTGTAAAAAAAATGAATCTAGAAACATTTTACCCCTTACATGAAAATTTACTCAAAATGAATCATAAACATAAATGTAAAACACAAAACTACACAACCTCTAAGAGAAAGCATAGGGGAAAATCTAGGTGACCTTGAATTTTACCATAGCTTATATTTATTTCTATTTATTTATTTATCATCATAATCTACTTTTTTTCTTTTTTGGAAAAATAACATATAAACAAAAAGTAATAAATTTCAAAGTACACAGCAACAATTAGTTGTAAAACAGAATTCAAAGTTTGGTTTGGGTTACAATTCCACATTTTTAGGTTTTTACTACTAGCTGCTCCCAGACACTGGGGATTAAAAGAAATATTAATATAATGATTTAAATCAGATTCATTTGTCAAACCCTACCTTCTCTGTATAACTCCAACATAATCATCTTTCTCCCACTCTTTAGGGGTGTTTGGGTTATGCCCACTCTAAATTTTTTATGTCAAAAGGGGCTGCCAATAATATGGAATATGGGGATGGAACTAGTTGATGTTCTGGAGAGGTTGGCCCCTCTACATTCAGGGTAAATATTTACAGCATATGCTATTTTAAAGATCCATTTAACTTATATGGCAATGTATGGCTGTGAACCAATATCTTGAGATATTTTTTCATTGCACATTTCTCATTTTTCATCAAGGCCACCATTGGCAGGCTATTTAGCCTCTGCAGATTATAATCTCAAATTCCTTAGAGTAAGGTCTTTCAATCACTACATTCCCTAATTATGGAATTCATTTCCATCTTCAATTTGTACGATGACATGTCTTGGCATTTAATACTAAATATATGATATATATGTTTAAGTCTAGTCAAAAATGATTTTTAATGGACTTTTCTTTCTTTTCCAAATATTATGGCTTTTTTCTAAATGACAACTCAAGATGCACCTGTTGTTGATACTATTTTTTTCAACTATGATTTGATTGAATTCCTTCACTTGTTGTGATCAGAATGATATATCTGAGATGCACAAAAGCCAGCTGTCCTCCACCTTCAAACTCTAGCTCTTATCCAAAAGCTTTATGATAATGAGCTATTCTGTTCCTAAGGTAATCTTGTCAAGGTAGATTTCAGTGGATAAATAAATAAACTCTGCTTTCATTGTGTGCTTTTGACTTCTGCAGACAGCAGGAATTCAAAACTCCTACTGTCAGGAACAGTAGGAGTTTTGAACTTCTACTGTCAAGAATGGTGCTAGGGCTTTGAGAATACAAAAGTGAACAAAACAGACATATACTGTTGGAGATTATAATTAGTATAGGATGCTGATAAATGATGGATGATAAAAATAAATGTTAAAAGATATATTCTATGAAATAAAGTAGCATGTTGCTAGGGAAACATACAACAAGAGAAATAGACAAAGTCATAGAAATGATAATGGGGCTGAAATCTGAAGGAGACATAAGAGTTATATAAGAGAATAATTGAGGGGATAACATTCCAGGCAAGGGCAGCAGCAAGTTCAAATTTCTTACATTGGAAGAGATCATCACACATTTGAGGAACTTGTGGTGATTTGAGCTGTATGTATCCAAGAAAAACATGTTCTCAAATCTAATTCATCCTTATGGATGTAAACCCACTTTAAGTATAATATTTTGATGAGGCTATTTCAAGTAAGATATGCCCACCTCATTCAGGATGGATCTTAATCCTATTACTGGAGTCCATTATAAACAGAATGAATACAGGACAGAGAAATCCACAGAAACAAGAAACTGAAAGTAGTGAAACTCACAATAGAAGGAGGGATCAAGCTGATTCCACATATGCCTTGCCATATGGCAGAGGAGCCAAGGATCACTGGCAGCCAGTCTTCAGGAAAAAGTCATCACATGATGCCTTGATTTGGACATTTTCTCAGCCTCAAAATGGTAAGCTAATAAATTCCCATTGTTCAAGCCAAACCATTTCATGGTCTTTGCTTTAAGGAGAGTAGGAAACTAAAACAGAACTGAAAGAATATGACTAAAGATCAGGTGGAAAGGAAGATCTTGATATAAGACAGGGCCGTAGAGTTAGGCTGAGTCCAGACCATTCAGAATCTTGTGGGAAACATCAAAGATTTTATTTTGCATCCTAAGAACAATAGGGATCCATTGAAAGAAAGAAAGCAAAAGAGTGACAATTAAACATGTGTCTTGCAAAGAAAGATTTAGCTTTTTTTAAGAATAAAAGATTGGATGAGTGGAAAGATATGGGGAAACCAGTACAGCCCATTGTGGTTGTTTTGGTCAATGTTTATGTGATTTGGGCTTTGATGGTGAAAATGGTGGTAGAATTACAGAGAAAAGACTTATTTAAGAGATATTTAGGAGGTAGAATCCACAGAATTAGTTTATGTATAGAATATTGAAATGAGAGAAAATGCCTAGTATATCTTCTAGGTTTCTCATTTAGTTGCATGAATGATAGTGACAATCACCAAAATAAAAAACACTAAAAGAGGGTCAGAAGTATTACCATAAGTTCACCTTTGGACATGATAGATATTTACTTCATACATGATTATATTATGTTCGTTTATTTATACACTGTTGCTTAGGAGACAGATATAACCCACAGAATTCCTGTCTAAGGCTGGTTCAGAAAATGCTCAAGTCAGTTGCTCTGAGAAAGCTTTCCAGGGACTTTATGCTACTGACTACTAGTGCTAAGACTCATCTAATTCCTATCTAATTCCTTTGTATAGGATATAAATCTCTTGTACAAAGCTTAGGCCCAGATGGTGCTACAGATTGGGGGGAGTGGGCCTTTTGGCTTCTAAAGTAATAACTAATATTTATTTAGCACTTACTACATGCCAGACAATGTTTTATTATTTTTATATGGATTATTTCATACAGTCTTCTCATCTATCCAATAAGATAGGAACTATTTTTGTCATCCTCATTTTACAAATGTGGGAAAATGAGATTTAAGGAGATGAAATATCTTTGTAAATGGAATGAGCCAAGATTCCTGAACTTGTGCTTTTAGCCACTATGCTATTCTGGCCTGATAGCTAAGTAGAATGCAGACCAAATGCCAGTGTAAGCACCATCCTAAAGCTCACTGTTTTTGCCCCCTCTCAAGGACTGTTCTCTGCTATTTTGCTCTCAGTAGTGAACAATGATTGACCCTGCAGGCAATTTCCACATACTGCAGCTCCCAACACCTGTAGACCAAAAGGAACACCATATTTTTAGCAGTTCACATCCAGGCTACACCAAATGCCCACAGCCTTTCAAAAGAAAGCAAACACAATGCCTCTTGTCCCCATTTACATCAAATTTCAAATGTGTGCATTTATAGAACTATAGTAAACTTTATTTCTATATAAACAGTATTATTTCCATTTGCTGATATTCAAACTTATGTAACTTACCAATGTATTACATACATAAAATATTAACTATTCTTTTAAAAATCAATAATTTATGATGACATTAAGTAAGAGTGAAGACAATCTGTTTTATCTTATTAGGAAGTTTATTTTTCAAATGTAAAAATATTACCTATGAAATATCCCAAATATGCATAAAATAATATGGTATATATGTAGCCACCATCAATATTTAATAGGTCTACTATTTTGTCATGATTGCAATGGATTTCTCTCTAATTTTTAAGAGATAATAATATTAGTAAAACAGCTAAAGATCCAATATTATCTCCCATCTCTCCTGTTATTTCCTCAGAAGTAATTAACTATCTAAATTGGCATGTATTACACCCTTTAGTAGTTTTATACCTGTCCTTTGTACTGTTCTATACGTAGGATTCTGTGAATGCTTCTTTCTTATGTGTTTTTGCGCTGCATTCATGTTGTTATCTGGAATTTAGTAAATTCATTAAGACAGCTGCATTGTGTCATAGTTTACTAGGACTGCTGTAACAAAATGCCACAGACAAGTTTGGCTTCCAAAAATGAAATTTACAATCACACATTTCTGGAGGCTAGAAGTCTGAAATTAAGGTGTCAGTAGATAGGGACATGCTTTTGATTAAAAAATAATCCATTCTGTGCCTTTCCCTAGGCTTCTGGTGGGTGGCTAGAAACCTATGTTTTTCTTGGCTTGTGACAGCATAAGTCAGTCTTTACCTCTATCAGGGGTTAGCTCCCTCACTGTGGTCAAATTTTCTCTCCTTAGAGGGACACCAGTCATATTGGATTAGGTCATACTTTAATGCAGTTTTCCCTCATCTTAAACTAATAACATTTTTAAAGATCCTATTAATGAATAAGTTCACATTCACAAGACTGGGGTGTTACTATTTGAACTTGTCTTTTTAGGAGACTCAAATCAACCCAAAACACATTGCATGAATGAACCACCATTTGCCTATTTCTGTATAGATGAAAAGTTAGGCTATTTATATTTGTTTACTATTCTAAACAGAATTTCAATCAACAGACTCTTAAATATTCCCTGCACATACATATAAGCTTTATATAGAGCAAGCTCCTGGAAGTATATTTTCTCAATCATAGAATATGACTATTTTTAACATAATTAGGTTATGTAAAATAGTTCACCTAACTTTTAAAGTAGTTTTATTGAGATACTCACATACCATACTAGCATTCTAAAGTGTACAATCAGAGCTTCGCAGTATCATCACATAGTTGTGTACTCATCACAACAAGCATGTTTAGAACATTTTAATTACTGCAAAAATAAACCCAAAACATCCCTTATCCCTTATCCTTACTATTATTTATCTTTAATATTGGTGTGGAATATTTGTTACTCTTGTTGAAAGAATATTAAAGCATTATATAAATGACATTTATATTATTTAATATTAAAGAATACTAAAGTATTATATAGTCCCTAGTTTACAGTGGTGTATTTTTCCATATATCACTCTATTCTTAACTCCTTTTAACAGTGATATACTTTTCTTCTATTTCATGAAAGAGCATTTTTGTATTTGTACTATTAATCACAGTCATCACCCACTGCAGCATTCACTTTGTTATACAGCCCAATATTTTATCCTCTAGCTCTCCATCTAGTGACACATAGGGCTCTAAATTTCCCCTTTCAACCACAATCACAAACATAAATCACTGGTGTTAATTAAACTATAGTGTGCTACCAACACCTCTATCATTTGCAAACATTTTAAATTCAACCTAGTTAAAAATACTGCACACATTAAGCTTCCAGTCTACATTCTTTACCCTCATTCTATCTCCTGGTAACCTATATTCTAAATTACAACTCTATGAGTTCATTTACTATAATTATCTCAGATTAGCCAGATCATACAATATTTGTCCTTTTGTGTCTAAATTATTTCACTCAACACATTTTCTTCCAGGTTCCTCCATGTTGTTGCATGTTTTAGGATGTCATTATTTCTTAACTGTTGAATAATACTCCATTACATGTATATACCACATTTTTAATCCGTTTATTGTTTAAAGGGCACTTGGGTCATTTCAACTTTTGCCAATTCTGAATAATGCCACTATGAGCATTCATGTGCAAATGACTGTCGGTGTGCCTGCTTTCAGTACTTCTGAATATATATCTAGAAGTGGTATTGCAGGTCATTTGGCAGTTCTCTATTTAGATTCCTGAGGAACTGCTAAACTGTTTTTCAGAATGTTTGCAACATTTTTCCATTCTCACTACCAACAAATGAGTGTTCGTATTTCTCCACATCCTTTTTATTAATACTAACCATTCTAGTAAATATGAAATGATATCTTATTGTGGTTTTGATTTTCATTTCCCTAATAGCTCGTGATGTTGAGCATCTTTTCATGTACTTTCTTTTGCGTGCTATATGACAGGGTCACATTTTATTATTTTTCCATGTGAATATCCATTATTGCAGCACCATGTTGTTGACTTTTGTCTGTTTATTTGTTTGTTTTTGTTTGTTTTGTGTGTTTGTTTGTTTGAGGAAGTGCATGGACTGGGAACCAATTTCATATACTTTTTATCCATTTGTATATCTTCTTTGGAGAAGTGTCTATTCATATCTTTTGCCCATTTTTCAATCAAGATGTTTGTCATTTTATTTTTGAGTTGTAGGATTTTTTCATACATTCTAAATATTAAATACTTATCAGATATATGGTTTTCAAATATTTTCTCCCATTGTATAAATTGTGTGATCACCTTGGTGACCAGGTTCTTTGATGTACAAGAGTTTTTAATTTTTATAATGGCCAATTTATATATTATTTATTTTATTTCTTGTGCTTTTGGTCCAAAGCCTAAGAAACCATTGTCTAACCCAAAGTCCTCAAGACACTTTCCTAAATTTTGTTCTAGGAATTTTATACTACTGGCTCTTATATATAAGCCCTTGCTCCATTTTCAATATTTTAATTTTGAAATTTTAGTCTAATTTTTAAAAAACTTATGTTTTAATTTCTGTATATGAGATGGGTTTCCTCTTTCATTCTCTTTCACATAGATACCGTTTATTGAAGGCACTATTCTTTCCCAATTGCCTTGACTTACCAGCTTGTCAAAAATAAATTGGTCATAAACATGAGGGTCTTTTTATGAAATCTCAATTTGATTCCATTGGTAGATATATCAATCCTTGTGCCAGTGCCATTCTGTTTTAACCACTGTAGCTTTGAAATATTCCTTAAATACAGGAAGTGTGGGTCTTCCATCTTCATTCTTCATGTACTAGATGTTTTTGGCTATTTGGGGTGTGTTACCCTTCCAAATAAATTTAATAAATGGTTTCCCATTTCTGCAAAATAAGATATTGTTGTTCTGTTTGGGTTGGGTTGAATGTGCAAATCATTTTGGGTAAATTGACATCCTAATGATATTTAGTCTTTTAATCTATGAACACAGGATGTCTTTCCATTTACTGAGGTCTTTTAAATTTTCTTTTGGCAATATTTTGTAGTTTTCTGTGAGAGGTCCTTTACATACATGACTAAATTTACACCAAGATATTTGGTTCTTTTAGTTGTTATTGTGAGTAGAAGTTTTTTTTGATTACCTCCTCAGTTTGCCCATTACCAGTGTATGGAAACACTACTGGTTTTTCTGAGTTGATCCTCTACCACACCACTTTGCTAAATTTGTTTATTAGCTCTAGTAGCTTTGTTGTAGATTTTTCTAGAATATAAATACCACCATGTCATCTGCAAGTAGTGGAAATTTTACTTCTTCCTCTACAATTATGATGTCTTTTATTTATTTTTCTTACTAAAGTGTTCTGGCAAAAATTTTCAGTACAATGTTGAATTAGAGTAGTGACAGGGCATATCCTTGTCTTGTTCCAGATCTTAGATGGAAAACATTCAATCTCTCACCTTTGATTATCATGTTAGTTGTGAGTTTTCCACATATGATGTATCATGTGGAGGAAGTCCCTCCTATTCATATACTTTTCAGTGTTTTTTACAAGAAAGTGTACTGAATTTTGCCAAATGCATTTTCTGTATCGATTGAGCTGATCATATGTTTTTCCCTTCCTTTCATTAATGTGGTGCATTACATTAATAATTTTCTAACATTGAACCACCATTGCATACCTGGGATAAATCCCACTTGATCATGGTATATAATTATTTTGATACCAGTTGTATTTGATTTGCAAATATTTTCTTGAGGATGTTTGCATCTATATTCATAAGAGAAACTGGTTTATAACTTTCTATTCTTGTAGTATACTTTTCTGAGTTTGGTATGAGAGTAATCTGAGCATCAAATAATTATTTAATGTTCACTTCCTTTGAATTCTTTGGAACAGTCTGAGCAGAATTGGCATTAATTCTTCTTGGAATGCTTGGTTGAATTCACCTGTGAAGTCATCTGGTTCTGGGCTTCTCTTTTTGGGGAGGTTTATGATGTCTGATTCAATATCTTTATTTGTAACTGATCTGTTGACATCTTCTATTTCTTTCACAGTCAGTGTAGATTGTATGTTTCTAGGACAGTGTCCATTTCATCTAGTTTGCCTAATTTGTTGACATACAGTTGTTCATAGTATCTTTTTGAGAATTTTTATACTTCTGTGGATCAGTAGTTGTGTACCCCTTTTCATTTCTGCTTTTATTTGTTTGTGTCTACTCTCTATTTTTGTTTTTCATTCTAGGTAAGTGTTTGTCAATTTTATTGATCTATTCAAAGAAACATATTCCAGTTTATTAATTCTCTCTATTGTCTTTTATTATCAATTTCTTTTATTTCTGCTCTAAGTTTTATTATTCTTTTCTTTCTGGTAACAGTGGGAATAGTTTGTCACTTTTACCTAGTTCTTCCACATGTGCAGTAATGTCTTTGAGTATAGCACTTTCTTCTTTTTTACTGTAAGCATTTATGGCTACAATTTTGCTGTCAGCACTGCCTTCACTGCATCCAGTAAGTTTTGATATGTCCTGTTCTGCTTTCCTTCACCGAGTGATATTTGAGATCCATGGCATGTATATTTGTGCTCTTAACGCTGTCAATCAAAGGCTTAAGAGACTGTTAAATTTTTTCTACTCTTTTCTCTGTCTGTTCTTCTGACAGTATGATTTCAATTTTCCTGTTTTCTTGTTTGCTTGTTCTTTCTTCTGCTTGTTGAAGTCTGCTGTTACATGCCTCTAGTATATTTTTAATCTCTACTATTGTGCCTCTCACCCCCATAGTTTTTATGTTTCATTTTATACTTTGAAATTCTTCATGTTCACACATTGTATTCTCAATATCCTTTATCTTTTTATTTATATTTTCCTTCATCTCTTTGAATGTATTTGGATTTGTTTGAAATCTTCCATTAGTTATTTCAAATTCTGAGTCTTCTCTGAAGTTTTTATTTTTTCCCTTGACTGCATTATACCTTGCTGTTTCTTAATATAACTTGTAATTTTCTTCTGCTCTGTGGTCATCTAGTTATGATGATGAGTTAACTCTGAAGGTCACTTTTTCCCTCTTGTCTAGGGTTATTTTGTTGATTGGTTTTGTGTTTGGGCTCTTCTTTGATGCTTCATCCAACTTATGCTAGAATTTTTTTAATAGCCCCTGCTTAATTATTCAGATTTTTCAGCTCTTCATATGATTCCTTCTCTGGATATGTGGTGTAATTTTTAAGATTGCTATTTTTTTTTGCAATTGTTTCACCTCTAGGAGAGTTTCCTTTCCTGTGTTCCTTCTTTCAGAATGTTGACCCCTTTTGTCAATTGGGGAGCAACGTTTTCTCCCCAGCTTCCCTGATTTGTTTAAATTATTTCCCTCACTCAGTGCCCCATTTTCTTCACACTTTTCCATTCTAAGACCCAACCTATCTTATAGCAGTTCAGTTCAATCAAGTTATTTTTCTGTGAGGCTTTTCTGCCTGTATTTTGTTTCCAGTTAGGGTATCCCACCCTGCAGAGCCAGACTGAGTTAATTCAGAAAGGTCCTTCACTTGCATAAAGTCCATTTTGCTTTTAGATGATCCAGCAACAGAAATTTGATAGACTGAGAGTATGACACTACTTGTCAGTGGTTTTACCTGGTCACTCCCCCCTGAGGGAGGGGACAATTTTGTATGCAGTAAACAGCATGACTCAGTGGCTTGTCTTCTGCCCTAGGTCTCTGAAGACTTGGGTCCCTGTGCCTTGATATCCATGGGGTTCTAACTCTCTTTTGTGAGTGGCACTGTCATCAAAGCAGGAGGAACTCAGTCTATGCTGTCTCTAAGTTACTCCCAAGCTGTGTGGGATACAGTGAGGGGAAGGTGAATGGACTTGTGTTCTGGGATGAAAATTTCTTGCATGATATTTTTCATTTTCTCAGATTCAGCATTTGCAGATTCCTTCCCCAGTTGCTACCACTTTCCAGAGTTCTAAGTAAGTGGGACTCGCCTTTTTATTTTCCAAATCTCTAGGAAAGCTTCTTTACTTGATGTCTTTAGTCAACATGTTGAAGACATCAGTGGGTTATTCTTTTCATCCATTCTGCCAATCTCTGCCTTTTGACTGGAGAGTTTAATCCATTTACACTTAAAACCACTGCTGATAATGCAGGACACTCTTATGCAATTTGCTGTTAAACTTTTGTAATCTCATACTTTTTGTCCCTCAATTATTCTATTAATGCCTACATTTATATTTATTTGATTTTTTCCTTATACCATATTAAGTGCCTTCTCTTTTCTATATTGATATATTTTCATCTCTTTTCTTTGTAGTTACCATGGGGTTAGAATGTAACACTCTAAATATCTAGCAATCATATTTGGTTTGATACCAACTAAGCTTCCATAGTATACACATTTATTTTTTTCAATACCCCTCCATTCTCCTACCATCTTATGCACTTGCTACTACTTATATCTTCATGCAGGGTATGTCCAAAAACCATAAATGTATCCTTAATTTGTATGCATTTTCATTTCAACCCCTGTAGGAAGTAAGAATTGGAGTTACATATCAAACTGTACAATAATATGATACTGGCATATATAATTACCTGCAATTTTACCTTTACTCAAGGTCTTTACTCCTTTATGCCACTTTGAACTACCATTTAATTTCCTTTCTTTTAACTCTGAAGAACTCCCTTTAACATTGCTTGTAGGCCAGGTCTAGTGTTATGAAGTACCTCAGCTTTCTTTTTAAATCTGAGAATATCTTAATCTTTCCCTCATTTTTGACAAGAAGTTTTGTTGCATATAAATTTATTTGTTGGCTGTTTTTTCTTTCAGCACCTTAAATATTTCATACAACTGCCCTCTTGTCTCCAGAATTTCTGATGTGAGATTGGCCCTCAGGCTATACTCCATCACACATAACATGTTGCTTTCCTTTTGCAAATTTCAGGACTCTTTCTTTGTCCTTTGCATTCAAAAGTGTGATCAATATATGATTGGATGTATTTTTCTTCATATTTATCTTATTAGAGTGATCAGAGCTTAATCATGTGCATAGTCACATCTTTTTCTGCTTAGGAAGTTCTCTGTCATTATTTCTTTGAACATTCCTTCTGTTCTTTCTTTTTCTTCCGACACTTACAGAATGCTTATATTAATATGCTTGTTAGGTTCCAGAGGGGTATTAGGTTATTTTGTTTTTTATAATTCTTTATTCTTACTGATCTTTAGCTGCCTCAGTTCAATTTTCTCTTCAATGAGTTTGCTTATTCTTCTGCCATGTGCAATCTCCTCTTGAAACCCTCTTGGGGATATTTCATTTCAGTTTTTGTGGTCTTCAACTCCAGTAGCTCTGTTTGCTTCCATTTTAAATTTTATGACTCTTTACTAAGGCTCTCATATTACTCAGTCATTGTTTATCTGTATCTTTTTTTCTTTCTCTGTATTATCCCTCATCTCCTTAAGCATTTTAAATATCTCACTTAAAGTCTTTTTTGGGTATGTCCACATTCTAGTCTTCTTCATTGCTGTTTTCTGGATTTTTATCATCTTCTTTGTATAAGCCACCATTTTCTGTATTATGGTCTAGTACTATTTGATTGTATTGCACTCTGTATATTTTCATTTCAAATGTTTGCTGTGGGATTTATTGCCTAAGAGATATGATTCTTGACTTTATATCCAGCTGGTGATTTTCTTGAGTGTCATCCCTCCAATCAGAAAGGACCTCACAAGTCAAATTCAGAGTATAGGGTTCTCTCTCTCTCTCTCTTCTGAGTCTGTGTCTTCTGCACTAATGCCTATTAGTTTTTATGGAGCTCTCTTGTTTACACAAGTTTGCATGTCCCCTCTATTGCTATAAGACAGACTTCCCTATCCTGGGTGTTTAAGGCAGGCAGGTCTCTATAGGTTTTTACACTTCTCTCATTGTCTCAAGTTGTTTTTGCCTGAAGGACCAATTCTAGGAGGGGGCCACAGAGTAGAGCATTTTCCTCAGTGATTCACAGCCAAGACAGGGACTGGGACCCATGAAGAGAACACAGATTGGCTCAAAATTGCCTGGGTATTGGACCAGGAAAGACACCAATAGCTTTTCTTCCATGGCTTTCTAAAGCAGAACTTTCTTGAACTGTGTGGTAAATGCTGCCTTTCAACATGTCCCCTGTAGCTCTGAAGAAGTATAATATCTTTAATTCTCCTCTACCATACTTTTATATGGGGTAGGTTGGGACAATGACTGGTCTCAGAGCCAAGCTCCTAGTGATCTAAAGCTGCTAATGAAAATCCATGACCATCAATCAGCCATACCCATTCCTGGTATTGGTGAAGAGGATTTTTCAGTCTCTTTCTGTCACCAATAAGATATCCAAAGTCTAGACTTCTTGAGCACGTACATTGGGCACTGGTAATCACATGCAGAGAGAGCAATTTACTGTTCTTTACCATAATTTATAAGCTTCTTCTTCCTGCTCTCTCCTGGATGCTGTACAGTGTTCTACTGGCATCCAGAGTCTCAAAAATTTTTTCTGATATTTTTTGGCATGTTTAATAGATGTTCTACTGGGAGGAATGAATCCTGGGACTTCCTACTCTGCCATTTACCCACAATCTCCTCCCCCCATGGCCTTGGGTCTTTTAATTTACAGCTTATATATGTAACTAATGTACTTGTTACACAGAAAGCTTTAAACAAACAGGTAGTGCCTACATGATGTCATTTCTCAAAATAAAACAACAAAATAACAAATCTCTAAAATTTTTTTTAGGTATAGGTAAAGTGTCTGAATTCTTATTTTATTCCTCTACTTTCCTCAGAGGTGAAGCATTCTTTAGATGGAATCATCAAATTTATTCCAAATAAGGCCATGTCCCATCATTGCACCCTTTTTATATAAAATTAAATGCTTGCAGATTACTCATGTGTCTATGCCTGTGCAGTTTCTCTATTTGGATGGGAAAACATTCATCAGCTTTTCCATGACATACATAGTTAATAAAAGTATATGTTTTCATATGTTTTCTACAGCAGGGAACCTGTGAGTTTGAATCTTTAGGGGAAAGTGACAAGGCAGAAATTCTCCTAGGTTGAGTTAGCCCCAAAAATCTTATTAATGCCAAGAACCTGCCTTTTGAATACAAAGAAATCTGTTTGTATGAATAAGTTATGAAGTAGTTATGTCTGAGAAAAATTAGATATAGTATATAGGCACACAAAAAAGAAATCACCATTATCATACTTGTAATTTCCTCATATATTTTCATTACATGTTACTTTCACTTAGTAGTTAAACAAGTCAAGTTAGAATGAAAATTGTGTCTGAAATCTATTCTGTGTCTACCTCAAAATGATTGAAATGTCCATGTAAATAAATTTTGAGAAATTGATTTCTAAAACATTGCCTGTTCTTAAAGTACTGAAATGAAAAGAATGACATAATTTAATTTGGGAAAAGAGCTGTTTTCTAGGTTCCACATGCAGACATTCAAAATAAGCAAAAATTCAAATATCATGAAGACTCTTGAAGAGATGCTTTTCCAAGCATGTGAAGAGAGGGGAAAAAATCCAAATTGAACCCATTGAGGGATAATTATTAAAATCACTCTATGGGGAAACTTGCTACATATGATCCCAAGCCCTCCTCAAACATTTAAAAGTTATGAGCTGCCTAAATTTAACTGTTACACAAAAGAATTCTTAGAGCATTAACCACATTTTTTTTTAAAATGAGACTATCATCAAGTCATTGTGAATCTGTAATGATGTGTGAAACCAAGATGAAAGTTATGAATTTTCAGCAAAAAAGAAACTAGTAATTTGAAGAACCAAGTCTAGTGGCAATGCAACATGCTGTACTATAGAAAGTGGTTAAAGTGTTTGTCTCAGTGAAAGCATTTTCACTAACATACCTTACATGCATCAAAGGAAATCTGTTTTTAAAGGCTCATGTGATATTAATTTTAACACCACTTAAGGAGAAGCATGGGATAAACAAGAAACAATCAAAATACATGTGCGGAGTGTACACTAACATGAATTTCAACCCTCTTTTAATGGAAATGATCATTTGAAATAATAAAACAATTCTGTAAAAAAAAATGGTCTGAGATTTACTAATCCCCTTTAATATACTTAAAAAATGCCTTGGAAGGTTCCCAAGGGAGAGACAGATAGACAATCATGAAGGACTTATGATCCTCTTCCATATTGTAGAATTACTGCTGGAAACTTTATTACTGGCTTTCTCTCATCTACATGAACATATTTGACTAGTTATGACCTATTGAATAATTATGGAAGTGCTGTGTGTAACTCACAATCCAAGGTAAAATATTTTCTGGGCTTCCACTTGATCTCCGTACTTTCTATAGTTTCATTGGAGACAATGTGTTGAAGATAGTTGTATAGAAATTTGGAATGAAACTTGATCTCTGACTCAGCTTTTGATGCAGATGCTTAAGTAAGGTACCTAATCAAGAAATTTCAATGAAGGATAATATCCTTTGATTGTGTTAAGACACTGAGACTGGAGTGGGCTGGTATAGTAATTAGACTACCCTGAGTAATCAGGTTGATAAATGAGATTTTGATATTCTCAGGATTCTTTACTTACATTGCATTGAAAATTCAAAAGGCTACTAATTTCAATTATTGTAAGAGGAAATGTAAAGACTTAGCAGTTCCCCATCTGTAGAAGTTTAGCTGAAGTGAAATAATATTTTTTAAATGTCTTTTGGCTCTTTGAGTTCACTGTACTTAATGAAGAAACTGTGCTATGCTCAGACAATATCAATGTCTGACAAATGGGAAGCAGTGTGGACAATGGATGTCATTCCCAAAAATGTAGTTTGCTAGAAAATATTATATAGGAAGTCAACAAGATCTGAGTCTAGTCTTGTTTCTTGACATCACATTAGTCACATTAGCATCCATGTCTGTTATATCATCTGTGAGATAAACTGGTTAGACAAGATAATCTTAAAGTCCTTTATAACTTCAAAATGTTTCTATTTCTCCATCATCTTTACAGTTATTCACTTTGTTGGCAAAGAACAAAGGTACTGGATTTTTAAAAAAGTATATTTTACCATGAGCTCTCTATAGGTATAGAAAAGTGAGGAGATGGAAGAAGGAAAAGTCAGACTTTCCTTCCTCATTTTGTTTATTCCTTTGGTCTCAGAATGATATTTCAGCTTCCTGTCTCTCATATGACACCTAACAAAGGTGGCCTGTTATGTGATCTCATAATGAACTCTACAGTAAAGATGGCATTATAATCAATTATAAAATTTATTGTACACTCACTATGTGGCAGACACCATTCCAAGCATTTAACATTGCATTACCCTTTTGTTCTCACAACAGCCTGTGAAGTCTCTGCTATTATTGTCCTTTACAGAGGCAGAAAATGGGAATTCAAAAGTTAACTAATTGGGGTGGTGCAATGGTGGGTCAGTGGCAGAATTCTCATCTGCCATGCTGGAGACCCAAATTTGATTCCTGGAGTCTGCCCATGTCAAGAAAAAAAGTTAACTAACTGCCTCTGATAATATGCAGACAGTATGTAAGTGAGCCAGGATCTAAATCCAGAACTTCCTGACTCCTGTATTATGAATAAAAATAAAATATAGCATGTCTTATGTCCAGAAGATAGATAGATAAAATATATATATCATATTTTTATCTCTATATATAGATATGTTTGACAGAGCAGTGTAATGATAAAGAAGAATCACATGGAATGAGTTTTGAATATTTCTTCTTGTCATAATTATGACTTTTTGTATGTTCAATGCTGTGTCTGGGAGAATCATTTAAAATTCCTAATCACAGGGAAAAACATCCCAGGAAACATAAATAAGAATCATGGAGTATCTCTCCCAAGGAATAAATACATCTGGAGCATCTCTTATTGGTTGGTACAGGCAAGAATTTCTTTAGAATGACCAAAATTATGGAAACAGTGTCCAGAATATAATAGAGCTGGCATAGAAAATCAAGAAGGGCAAGATGGAATAGCAACTCTTCATTGGTAGAATATGACTAAACTGCTTGCTTACTCTGTCACTGGCAAATTTTCCATGTATTGACCTGTGCATTATGGTCAACAGCCTGGGTTGGCATGGAATCTAAAGGCCATCACTTCATGAAGCAATGAAAAACAAATTCTGCAGGGTTTGTTCTTCCAAACTAATCTTTTTGGCCCTTTCCATAGTGCTGCCTTTGCCACCTTGGGACATTCCACAAAATTGCTGATAGTTTGCCAGATTTAACAGGATCATAGCTACTGTAAGCCATCATAATACATAGTATCATTTAGATATATTAAAGAGTACTTTGAAACATGCATGGAAATGTCCATCTCAATAATTCAGACACATTAACTCTAGATAGGACAAAAACATTTTGATGATTCCCAACTTTCTTTAGCTTAGAAGAATAACAGCATGGTCACTTATATCTCCTCACTTATTATATATCTTATTATATATTATATATATTATATATATATTATATATCTTATTTCTTGGAAAGCATGAGCAATTACAGAAAATTATGTGCCCTGGAAAATACTTCTGACAAATTTTATCTTAACTAACATTTTAAAAACTGTGTTAATCTGAAATAGAAATTTATAGCAAACTTTGTAAGAAATTTATAAGGAGATCCTGTGTATCCTTCACCTAGCCTTCCCCAATGACAACAACCTACATACCTATAGTACAGTATAAAAACCAGGCAATGACATTTGAACAATACTTGAACTTTCTTAGTTTCCAACAGTTAAACATGCACTCATTTGTGTATTTGTGTACTACTATGTAATTTATGGAAGGTTTAGCTTCATGCAATCACCACTAAACTCAACTGTGCCATCATAATATTCCTCATGTAATCCTCTTATAGCAACCTCCTCCGAACATCTCCTATGCCTAAACCCTGTCAACTACCAATGTAATCATGTAATATGTATATTTCTGAGATTGGCTTTTTATACTGAGCATAATGTCCTTAAGTCTCACAAAAGTTGTTACACACATCAATAGTTCATTCCTTTTAATTGCTAATTAATATTTCATGATATAGTACAGTTTGTTGAAACATCACTTATGAAGGACATTAGTTTACAGTATTGAATTATTATGAGTGATAGTGCTATGAATATTTATATACAAGATTATGTATGGAAATAAAATTTCATTTCTATGAGATATATGCCCAATAGTGAAATTTTGGGGTCATATGGCATACCCATTATTAATTAAAAATAGCTGCCATCTGTTTTGAAAAAGTCCTGTACCATTGTACATTCTTATTAGCAATGTGTGAATAATTCAGGTTCTCCAAATCTTTGACAGCTTTTGATGTTTTCAATATTTTTATTTTAGTCATTGTGAGAGAAGTGTAGTGATACCTCATTGTGGCATTAATTTGCATTTCCTTAATGGCTAATTATGTTCACTAACTTTTGATATGTTTATTTGTCATCCACATGTTCTCATCAGTGAGATGCTTTTGGATGTTTTTTGCCCATTTTCTAATTGGATTGCTTGCTTTTTAATGTTATGTTTTGCTAATTTTTATATATTCTAGGTACAAGTTCTTTGTTTTATAGGTGATGTTTTATGAATAAGAATTGCTTCTCACAAAAGAGGTCCACATACTTAGAATCTGTAAATAAGTTATGTTGCATGACCAGGGGAAATTAAGGTTGCAGGTAAAATTATGATTGATACTCATTCTACCTTGAGAAGAGTAGATTATTCTGGATTATCTGGATAGACCCAATGTGATCACAAGTGAAAGAGGAAGGAAAGAGTTTCAAAGTCAAAGAAGGAAACGTGACCATGGAAGCAGAGGTCAGAGTTACGTCATTGGTGGTTTTAAAGATATGAGGGAATCACTAGCTAAGAAAGGAATATGAGCTCTAGAAGCTGTAACAGACAAGAAAACAGAGTCTATGCTAAACCTTCCAGAAAGGAAATCAGCCATGTTGACACCTTGATTTTAGCCGAGTGAAAACTCTGGGTTGCAGAATTATGAGATAAATTTGTTTTTTCTTAAGCCACTAATGGAGAAATATTATTTTGGCATTATTCACAATTGCAAAAATGGAAGCAACCCATGTGCTCATCAACCAATGAATGAATAAACAAAATGTGGTACATATATAGAATGGAATGTTGCTCAGCTTTAAAAAGGAAAGAAATACTGATGCATGCCACAATTTGAATGAACCCTGAGGACATTATACTGAATGAAATAAGTCAGACACAAAAATACAAATATTGTATGATCTCACTAATAAGAACTTATTGTAAGAGGCAAGTTCATAGTTAGAATCTAGATTATAATTTACAAAGGGCTATCTTAGATTTGGAGAAGTGGGAGTTGATCATTTACAAAATTTCTGTTTGCAAATGTTTGGAAACAGATGATGTGATGGCAGCACAGTTTTGTGAGTGTAATTAATGGCTCTAATTTACATAGGTGAATGTAGTTAAAAGGGGAAATTTTAGATCATATTTTTTTCTAGAGTAAAAATTAAAAGCAAAAACATAGGACTTCACAACACAGTGATCCCTGTTATAGATTTTGGATGATAGTTAATAGTACAAGTATAAGAATGTTCTTTCATGGATTATAATAACTGTAGAACACTAATACAAAGTGTTCATAATAGGGTGGTATGTGGGAAAATATAGTTAAACTATGGAAAATAGCAAATAATACTATTTTAATCTTTCATGAATTGTAACAGTGGTAACTATTGTTTAATAACTACAATTATAAAAATGTCATCTTAAATTTTGGTGTATGAGAATCCTGTATTTTGTGTATGATTGCTCTATAAACCCACAACTTCTCTAATTTAAAAATCCATATTATTTCTATTCAGTAGCAAAGAACTGAATTTTTTAAAAGTCCCATTACAACAGCTCCAAACAAACAAAAATGTTTAGATATAAACATAACAAAACATGCATAGAATCTATATGCTATGAAATTTAGAATGCTGATGAAAGAAATCAAGGATATCCAGCCCTATGGGTTGGAAGGCTAAATATTTTAAGATGTTAATTCCCCCAAAATTGATCTATAAATTTAATGCAATTCCAAGATAAATCTCAACAGGATTTGTGTGTACACAGATGAAGTGATTCAAAAATTTAGAAGGAAAGCACAGGGAGTAGAATATCCAAAATAAATTTTATAAAAAGAGAGCATAATTAAAGGACACACTCTGTTAAGTCTCACCATAAGACTACATTTAATAAGATTGTGGTGTTGGTGAAATGGTAGATACGTTAATCAATGAAACAGAATAGAAAGACTATAAATTAGCTCACACAAATATAGCTAATTGCTTTCTGATAAAATAAGAAGATAATTCAATGGAGAAAAAAGTAACCATTTCAATAAATGATATTAGAACAATTGTGCTCTCCTCTGCCAAAAATTAACATTGACCTAAATCTCATGCCTTGTATAACATTTAACTCAAATAAATCATAACTCTAAAGGTACATAGTAAAAATATAAAGTTTTATAATATACCATAGGACAAAATGTTTGTGACTCACATTTAGGGAGAATTTTCTTAGATATGACACCAAAAGCACTATCTCATTAGAAATACTGTTAAATCAGACTTCACCAAAATTAAAATTTGTGTTCTACAGCACAAAATAAGAGGATGGAATGGCAAGCTACAGACTGCAAGAAAATATTTGTAGATCATATATTAGACAAAGGACTCATATCTAGACTATATAAAGAATTCTCCAGACTCAACAGTAAGAAAACAAATCACCAATTTTAACAATGGGCAAATGACTTAGAGACATTTCTTCATTGGAAATATATGGCAAGCCTATGAGTGTGCAGCAAGAGGGAGTTGTTTGAAGTAATGCAACTGATCTGTATATTAACTTTGTTGGTGGTTACATGAATCTCTACATGTGGGAAAATTCATTTTATTGCAAATTAAAATAAATTCTATGTTAATTAAAAAATAAAATTAAAATAATCAACTATAATAAAAAAAGAGGAAATATGAGATATAAAGGGAGAACTGGAGGTGTACATAATAGTAAGAACAACAGTGGAATAGGGAAGACAGTGGTGAGAAAAAAATAAGAAAAGACTGAGAAGAAAAGAGAAGCAGATATCATTATAAAAGAGAAACAGATATGTACTCACTGAGTGAAAATGATGCAGATAATTATAAAAGATGGAGTAGGAGAAAAGAAGAGAAAAGAAAGACATAGAAAGGCAAACGAACTAAAGAGACATGGATAGGAAGACTCAAAACAGGTAAAAATAAATGGAAAAAGATTTGAGGAAAGAAGGATAGAGGGGCCCAAAGAGAAAGCAAGAGACAAACAAATAAGAGAAGCAAATAAAATTGGGTAAATAATATATACAAAATGGCCAGAAGCAGAAAGTGCCAGAGGCTGGATCGAAACCAAGCTCTTAGAAAGTTCAAGGACCCAGGCCAGGAAACTGGGTTTGCTAGCTGCCAGAATGCTAGCTGGGTTTGCTAGCTGCCAGAATGTGATATACCAGAAACAGAATGGCTTCTAAAAAGGGGTATTATTAAGTTGCAAGTTTACAGTTCCAAGGCTGTGGAAATGTCCCAATTAAAGCAAGTCTCTAAAAATGCCCAAAATAAGGCACCAACAAGAGGTTACCTTCACTCAGGAAAGGCCGATGAAGTTCAGGGTGTCTCTCTCTTGACTGGAAAGGCACCTGGCAAATATGGCAATATCTTTTAGCTTTATCTTCAGGCTTCTTGTTTCTTGAAGCTCCCCCAGGGGCATATTCCTTCTTCATCTCCAAAGGTCTCTGGCTGCATGGGTTCTGCAGCGTTCATGGCTTTTAAGCTTTTTCCAAAATGTTTCCTCTTTTAAAAGATTCCAGTAAACTAATCAAGACCCATCTGGAATGGGTGGAGTCATATCTCCCTCTAATCAAAGGTTAAATACCCACATTTGGGTGTGTCACACTCTGTGGGGATAATCTAATCAAGGTTCCAACCTACCGTGCTGATTAGGGATTAAAAAATTGGCTGCCTCCATGAGATTAAAGCATGGCTTTTCAAGGGCACATAATCCTTTCAAACTGGCACATTGATAATTCATTTAATTAATTTAAAGGATACGAGCTGTGAAAACAGCACATTCAAGAGGTCAAAAACTGAACTGGAATAGAACTGAAGTAAGAATTTTTTCTACATCAATTTATATGCTCATAGGACTTTTGTTATTAAATCTTTTAATGTAATGTGCCACTGATTGATTTCTGAATATTAAATCAGACATATTCCTAGCATAGACCTCACTTAAACTTGATGTGTTATTTTAAAATAAATATTATCAGATTCAGTTTCTTAGTGCTTTATTGAGGATTTTTGCTTCATGTTCATGAGATAATGCTGGCCTACTGTTTCTTTTCTTATATATACTTGGCTTTGGTTATCAGGCTAATGCTGGTGTCATAAAATGAGTTGTGATGATTTTTCTCTTCTTTTAATTTTTGAAGGGATTGTATAGAGTTGGTATGTTTCTTGTTTCAATATTTGCTAAAATTTGCCAATGAAACTCTCTGGAGCTGGAGTTTTCTTTTTAGAGGAAGGCTTTCAATGACAAATTCCATTTCTTTAGTGGATAAAAGAATATTCCAATTATCTATTTCTTCTTGGATGAGATTTTTGGCTTCAAGGAATTTGTTTAGTTCATCAAAGTTGTTCAATTTCTGTGTTTAAGATTAGCCTTTTGATACCTGTGGAAACTTTAATGAATCTTAAGCATATTTCCATTTTGTTCAGAATATTTTAAAACTTCCTTAGAAATTTCCATTTTGATCCATCGATTATTTAGAAGTAGGTTGTTTAATTTCCAAATATATGTAGATTTACCAGCTATTTTTTTTTTTTACATGGGCAGGCACTGGAAATTGAACCCGGGTCCTCTGGCATGGCAGGTAAGCATTCTTGCCTGCTGAGCCACCCTTGCCCACCCACCAGCTATTATTTTGTTAGAGATTACTATTTTAATTCCATTATTGTCAAAGAACATACTTTGCATGATTTGAATCCTTTTAAATATCAAGATTTCTTTTATGATCCGGTGTACAGTCTATCTTCATGAATATTCTATTGACACTTGATAGGTAGTTGTTCCCTGCTGTCCTTGGGTAGAAAGTTCTATAAATGTCAATTATATCCTGTTTATTATAATATTGAGTTCTTCTATATTCTTTTTGATTTGCTCTCTGATTGTTCCATCAATTACTGAGTTGGGTATTGCAGTCTTCCACTATAATTGTCCATTCCTCTTTTCAGTCCTGTCAATTTTTACTTCATATATTTTAAAACTTTATTGTCAGGAGAGTTATATTTTGTCTTCTTGGTGAATTGACTCTTTTATTACTATGTAACTTCCCTCTTGATCATATTCCTCTATCTTAATCTGAAATTTCCTGTTAGAAAACAATGAAGCCACTCCAGTTTTCTTTAAATTATAGTTTATATGGTAAATAGTCTTTTTTGCTGTTGTCTTTAAAGTACTTATATCATTATATGTAAATTGGGTTTCTTTAGAAAACATATTGCTTGGTCTTTAGAGAAATCCATTTAAATGATCTACATATTTCAATTGGTATATTTAGACGTATACAATTTTACAAATGTAATTTTTTGAGATATATTCATCATCATGCAATCCTTCCAAAGTATGCAATCAATGTTTCACAGTATCATCCCATTTTTGAAGATTCATCACTATGATCAATCGTAGAATATTTACATTACTTCAGAAAAAGAAACAAGAAAATCCAAATCATCTCATAGCCCATATCCCTGTTATTGACACTTAGGATTGCATTCTACCCAATTTAAAGATTTGCAGTAAAGGTAAGTTAATGAAGACACTGTGGTATTGACATAGATCGATATATAGATCAGTGGAAAAATTAAAACATCCAGAAATTGACCCATAGAAACATGGGAAATCTTATTTTTTTTGCTATATAGCAATACAATTCTTATCAAAAATCAGGACAACTGTATTACAGCTCAACAATTTCCAGTATTTCCTTCTAGCTATTCTAATACACTAGAAACTAAAAAGAAAGCTACATAATGAGCCATTAGTAATAATCATTCGTTAAATCTAAATTTTTCCCTTATACCTCATTCCTTTCATTTAACCATTCTCTCCATCTTAAGGGATATCTGGGCATTGACTGTTTTAACTCCTTTATGGTGGAAAAGGGTGTTAACTTTATGAATAGAGGCATGTATAGATCATATATATTTAAGGTATTTATGATGTTTGAATGAAAGACCTTTTGTTACAGTCCCATAGGTCTCTGAATCTCTGTTATTTTTCCATCTACTTTATCTCCTTTATTTAGCTCAGATCATTTTTATTGATCTATTTTAAAGTACACTGACCTTTTCCTCTGTTTTCTCCATTCTGTCTTTGATCCCATTCAGAGAGTTTGATATTTCAGTTAATGTATTTTTCAGGTCCAAATTTTCATTTTTTCTTTGAATATACTAATTCTTTATATTGAGTCTTATATATGTTGAGTCTTTCTATCTTTATGTTTGTTTGAGGACTGTTAGCCCTTACATCTTGGAGCATGATTATAATAGCTGCACTAACGTCTTCATCTGATAATTCCAATATTTGTGTAATATCAGTATTTGCATCTATTGATTATCTTTTCCCTTGCAAGTTGATACTTCACATGTCAGTTAATTTTCAATTAATATCTTGTAACTTTTGTATATTATGTTATGAGATTTTGGGTATTACTTAAATCCGAAGGAGAGTGTTGATTTGTGTTTTGTTTTTCTTTTAGCAGGCAGTTGACTGGGTCAGGTTAAGACCACAAGTTCCTACCCACTTTCTGCAGGCTGTGGTTCAAATGTCATTACATTTTTCAAAGACTTTGCAGGGTTCTTTGGATCTGTTCCATTTGTGCACCACTATGGGTCATATTTAAATCCTAAGGAGAATTTTGATGTTTTCCAAGCAGTAAACAGTTTTAATCCAGCCCAATTTCCTATATAGTTTTCTGTGGTCTCTGATTCAGATGTCTTCATTTTGGTTTTCAAATTTTTGAAGTATTATTTGGATCTGTTCTACATGTGCACCATTCAGTGGCCATCCTACAATTTTGATGGCAGTTTGACCTGTACTTCAGTTCTCAAAGTCTTTTTTATGCTTTGTATGGTCAGACCCATATGTGTACCCTTCAGAGGTGAGCAAAGGTGTTTATACATCACATTATACTTTTTCTCTTTTGAGTTTCCTCCAAAGAGGGAGATCATTTCCATGATCTCCTCAACACTTTCTGATACCCTGGGTCTTCCTTTACTGGTGGGTCTGGTAAGAAAGCCAACACAGGTTTTTTCTGCTTCACAGTCCCCATTACTAGTAGTGCATTGAGAACCAACTGGGGAGAAGACAGAGAGAAAAAATGCACTGGTAAGTTTGCCTACATTCTTGGGCTATAGGTCCTCTAGTCAGAGAGAAGTCACTTTCCTCAATGTTTTAAGGACCTAACACTGCTAATATGAAACCACAGTATTGCCTGGAGGGTGGGATGAGGTAGAACAAAGCAAAAAAATCAGAATTTCACCCAAGTTTCTCTGAACCTTATGTTTCCTCTTTCCTGTTCATCAAGCCAGAAATCAAGTCCTCCTTTTAAAACTCTGTCTGGATCTAGTGTGTAATTCTGGATTTGGGGCTGTCATTGTGTTGAAACCAGGCAATAAAGGAGCAGATTAGGGTATAGAAAACTCATCCCTACTTTGGTGATATATCAAATTTTGGACTTGTTGCTCAGTCTGCCTGTTAACACTTACTTTTCAGAGTCCTCAGACAGCTTATACTATATTGACATTTGCATCCAGAGGGAGAGATGAGGTGAAGTATGTTTACACCATCTTGCATAAATCCAAAGCCATCTCTCTCTTTATCTCTCTTTTCTCAGACTTTTCCTATTTTGATTCTTGTTTTTGTACATGCCCTTCATTCTCTATTTTACTCCATTTTCTTACACTCTGTTTCTATTTCTTTCTCCTTGTTCTTTCTGTTGCTGAATCCATGCCTTTTTTGTTCTGACTCCAAATCTTTATCTTTCTCTATATGTCTTTCTGTTTCTTTGTAGCACCCTCCATTTCATTAATTGTCTATACCTTTGTTTCTTTCCATCTTGCTCTCTGTAGTTTCCTTACCAGCCCTGAATACAAGTATTTTTGTACTGTGGTGGCAAATGTTGTGAAAGAAAAGGTGTTTAGTATCTTAGCTAAGATATTTATATACTTCAATGTAAGATTAAGTTATTTTAACATTTTTCATTGTGAAAAATAATATACATATAAAAAAGCAATAATTTTCAAGGTACATTTAAACAAGTAATTACAGAACAGATTTCAAAGTTTGGTATGGATTACCATTCCACATTTTAATGTTTTGTCTTCTAGCTGCTCCCAAACACTGGAAATTGGAAGAAATATCATTCTAGTGATTCAGCAGTCATACTTGTTTATTAAATCCTATTTTCTCTACCTCCTCCTTCTCCTTTGATCCCACTTCCAATCTATAAGGATCTTTGGGTTATGCCCATTCTAACTTTTTCACATTGAAAAAGGGTGTCAACAATAAAAGACAGGGGATGGAATTAGTTCATATTCTTGGAGAGGCTGGCCCTTCTGAGTTTCAGAACTTTTCTGGCCTAAGAACCCTCTGGAGGTTACAAGTGTAAGAAAAGTAAACTTAGTACATTAACTTTTGTAGAGTCTAAGTTAGAGCCCTGGGTGTTCTATAGGGTTAGCAGAAATGACGTTTATTGGAGTATGGCATAGCAATTAGCAATATCTGGTTGAAGCTTGCATAAGAGTAGCCTCTAAAATAACTTCTTGACTCCATTTGAACTCTCTTAGAAACTGATACCTTATTTTTTATAATTTCTTTACCCTTTGTGGTCCAGAAGGCATTGTCAAACCCACAGAGCCAAGGACAGGCTCAACCCTGAGAGTCATATCCCACATTGCCACGGAGACTTTCACCCCTGAATTTCATGTCCCATGTAGGTGGGAAGGTGATCATTTTCCTTGCAGAGTTGGGCTTAAAGAGAGAGACCACATCTGAGCAATCAAAGAGTTTTCTTGGAAGCAACTCTTAAGTATAATTGCAGGTATTTTTAGTTTCTACACTACAGAAGTAAGTTTTGAAAGGGCAAGCCTTAAAATCAAGGGCTTGGGCTATTTTCTTGGGAGTCCCTAATGTTTGTGAGTGAACGGGAGTTTCCTAGATGGGAAAATTTAATAGTTCTATATTTTTTCTCCAGTCTCTGAAGGGGCTCTACCAATACTTTTTAATTATCAGCCCACTTTATTCTGGGATGTCTTTGGGTATTATACTAAGCTATACAGAATTACAAGGCCTCATTCCCAGTCTGAGTTCCATGTGTTTGCTTGGTTTAAATGAGCTAGCCAGACAGGTAGATCATGTGTTATAGAAAATTTAGGTTCTAAATACATAAACCTCTTTGCCTTTGGTCTCATACAGTAGGTGAAATATATACTACATAGTGCATCATCTTTTGCCCTGTATTCTGATTTACCTTAGTCCCAACCAGATCAGCTTCATTTTCAGTCTCATAATATTGAGTTTTAATATCATCATATTTTGAAATACTTTAATTTATTTCAACCACACGTAGGAAGATGTAGTTATTTGTAACTTTATTTACCAACAAGTGTCTATTGAATAATACTATATATATAGCAGCATGACTAACCACAAACTATACAATGCATCCTCTCTACCATCAAGCAACACCATCCTAGTAGAAGAAATAAAATGTTGGATTTTTAAATGTTCTATCAATGCAATTCCACAGAGCTAAAAATTATGCACATTGAGAGCAAAAGAAAAGCAAACTGTTATGCAAATAAGAAAAATAATCCTAAGACCTTAAGTGGTCACCTTCATGGTATTTATTTATCACAGTAAGCATAATGGTCCTCCACAAGGGGCAAAAAACAGTTTTGTTTCAAGCCTGCAAGCACCATTCATAGTGTTATTATTAGCACTGCTTTAGAGACTACTATATAATCCCAGCTTGAATTTGCACTCTCTCATTTCTTCAAATCTGAATACAATCCAACTTGTTCCCACAGTCCTCCTTATCCTTACCCAAGACACCAGGAAAAAACTGGATCTTTAAAAAGTGTCATATAGGTAATTCACTGTCTCAACTCTAGACAATCTTGCTCTTGCTCTACCTCTGAGCTGGTTTCAAGAAACCACATTCTTGTTCCAATTTCCAGTTACTCCCAGTGTTTGAATTTCAACATTTCCAATGTTGAGACCCTAATATCCAACTGTCTATGATTAACCACATTTTTTCTTGTATTTTGAAGGCCCCTTAAATCTTAGACACTGTTTGCATTTTGGTGACTGATATTTGTGTCTTAATAGTTATTCATGGTATACAAAACTAGTTTCCAATTTACATTCACGAGGGTGTTATAAGAATGTTGATCAAATAACCGAATGCAGTCTTATATTCATAAACATGCCTCAAACTCTTAGCAAATTGGCAGTTCTGCCTAACCCAATACAAGTCTGGACTGAAACCCAGATATGTCACTTTTTCGGAGGTTTGTTCCAGGAAGGCAGTTTACATCTCAAAAGAATGCAAATCTTTCATAAGGCATAGCTATCTGGTTGCATTGTAAAGTTAATTTCATAGCAAATAATGACAAGAGTTCTCAAGAGCCTTGCAGAGTTGGGTTCCCTTCCTTGCTTCTCCAGACAATGCCTTGTCTTTGAACTTCACTAGCACATACATCAATGAGTTTATGCACTATTTCCACATCTGTCTCCTCACCTTATCTTCTTCATCTTTGGATACCAAGCTTCTCTCCAGAATATCTTCTGTGAAATCTTATCAGCTAATAGGGTAAGGAAATAAGATAGTACTCAAATAATGAAAGATCATATTAGAGTTATGCAAAAAGAAATGAAATGAGAATTTAAAGACAAGATTGAATGGGTCAGGAAAGCAAATCTGGGATCTCTTTGAGGGAGCTGAGACATAAAAAAATAAATGACAGACAGAGACATAAAAGCACTGAGTTCTAAGACATGGCATTATGTCTGTTAGCAAAGTTTTAAAAAGCAGGAAAAAAAAGATTTATCAAGAGTGCCCAAAAAAGAATGTAAACAGCAACAATCCATAGGTAAAACAGAATACTTAATAAACTGGAAAACTAGGAAGACACTTCTTAAGTGTGGAAAAATAGATATAGTGATAATTTAACTAATATGCTTCATTGCACAGGGAAAATTCAATTAGAAAAAATCTAGACAGTAATGACAACTGTTGTGTTATATTCAAACAGCACACAAATATTTTTATTTAGATTTGTGTGTTAAAGTATGGGCTGTAAAGTCAAACTTCTTAGCTTTGATTCTCAGCTCTATCATTTATCAGGTTATGAATTTGGCAAAGTTATAAAACCCTTAAATAACTATTGCCTTATCAGAAAAATGGAGACAATAATAATTTCAAAATCAGCTGTAAAGGTTTAATAATCCAGATTTCCAGGAAGATGGCAGAATAAGATAGTTTGAGTTCACCCTTGTTCCAAGGAACAGATAGAGAAGTGACTGAAAAAATGACTGGGACAGTGATTCCAGGGTGTAAGTGACCTGGAAAGGTATTCTACATCACATAGAAAGGCTTTGGTTGTAAAATCTGAAGAATTGAGCCACAGAGAACCAGAGACCATCCAGCTAGTGCAAATAACTTAGCATGCCCCTTTCCAAATGGAGGCCTGGAGCCCACAAGAGTACTCAGACAGGGAGATGGGGATAGGAAGTAAGCCAAGCCAGGTTCCTTGAACAGCTACACCCACATGCTACACCCACTGCCCCACAACCCGTGACTCCTCCCACACCCCACACACCTGAACCCCATCACCCACACCCCCAATGTGCTCCAAACAACCCTTCTCAGACCACCCTAACCCACACCCCAGACATCCCTGCCCCACACCCCCACCCCACACGTGTCATGCCTTCCCCAGCCCAACTCACTTTCTCACACAAGGGCATAGTCTCACCCTACCCCTCCTGAAACCTATGCATCCATGCCCAGACCCTTGACCCCCATCTCTCCTTCCAGCTCCCCGCAGCCACTCACCTACTATCCAAGCCATGCCTGCCCTCAGGCCATACTCTTGCACAACCCTGCCCCACACCCCTAAGCTCTGCACATGTGTGTGTACATCAGTGTCTAGAACACCCAGACCCACGCATGCATGCACCCCTACCACACTGCCCTATGTCTTGGTAAGTGCTGACCTGCACATCATCTGGGCCATACCCATCACCACCTCATACAGGCAAAACTCCATCCTACTGCTCCTGAACTATGGACATAGAAACCAGAGTCCTGACCCCCCGTCCCATAAACACACACATCAACTTTCTCCTAATGTATCACCCATGCATCCCTGCACTGACTTCTTGACCCCTGCACCCCAACCCTCTGCCCCACACTTCTGCACACCCTTGCCCCACCTCAGGCACAAGCACTCTGCTACCACAACTGGCAGGTTCTCACATGCGCAGCTGTGCCTCATATCCCCTACTCTGCACATGCATGTACCCTTGTCCCACCCACACTGCACCTACACACTTGCACCAGGGCCCCATCCACTCAACATCATCTGCCCGTGATCCACATCACACAATCCCCGTGTCCTGTGCCTCACTGTTGCAAACTTGTGCAGGGATCATTTCAGACCCCATGGACACCTCCCCTTGTGCAAAGAAATATCTGTATCCTTCTTTCCCTGTGTCCCAACCTCTATGCCCTGTACTCCACACCTTGACACCCATTACATGAATGCCCCACATGTCCACCTACATCCAACCTGCACACTAGCCCCTGGGCATCCACACAGTACTCCCATCCAACTCCAGCCATATCCTAACTCTTGTGCCCCACATTACACCAACTCTTATGTTCCAAGTCCTGCTTGAGCTTCACCCCACCCCCATAGCCCCCATACCACACCTCCATAACCCTGCACACCACACCCTGCAATCACAGGAACCAGCATGTTGTCCCTGACCAGTGACTATACTTATATGTGCACCACAACCTGTCACTGTGCTGTTGTGACCCACCCCATGCCCTGCAACCTGCTCTACAATTGTTCCACAAAACAAAACTTTAGACTACTTAAGGAAATGAACTTCCAAAATAGCCATGCAAGATATTTACATGCTTCAAAGTCAAAAGAATAGCACTAAGCATATGAAGATACAGAAAGATATAGTCCAGCCTAATGGCCAAATTAAAACCCCAGAGGAAACGCAGACTTTGGAACAACTAATCAAAGATGTTCATATAACTCTACTAAATAAAATAAAAGGGTTAGTTGGTGACATGAAGGAGTTCAAGAAAACACTATAAGAGGATACAAAAGAATTTGAAAGAATAAATAGAAAAATTGCAGACATCATAGAAATTAAGCATGCAATAGACAAAATAAAAAATACTATAGACACACAACAGCAGGTATGAAGAGGCAGAAAAAAAGAACAAGTGAACTAGAGGGGAAGAAAACTGCTTTTGAACAGACAAAAGATGGAGAAATTAGAATTGGATTTCAGGGAAGTGATGGACAAAACACACTGCACAAATATAAAAATCATTGTTGTCCCAGAAGAAGACAAGAGTAAAGGGCTAGGAAGCTTAGTTGTGGATGTAATGGGGAAAAACTACCCAAACCTTATGAAAGACACACATATCAAAATCCAAGAAGCCCAGTGAAGTCCAAACATAGAATAAATCCAAATAGGTGTACTCCAGACTCATAATAATCAGCTGTCAAATGTTGAAGAAAAGGAGAAAATCCTGAAAGTAGCAAGAGAAAAAACAACCTGCTACAAACAAGGGACCACATATGACTGAGTTTAGACTATTCAACTGGCACTCTGGAGGCAAGAAGGTAGTTGTATGACATATTTGAGAGGCTGAAAGAGAAAGACTTCTAGCCAGGAATTCTGTATCCAGCCAAATTGTGCTTCAAAACTGAGGGGGAGATTAAAATTTGTATGGACAAACAAATCCCAAAACAATTTGTCAACAAGAGACTGGCCCTACAAAAAACACTAAAGGGAATTCTATCAATTGAAAACAAAGGACAGGAGAGGGGGGCCTGGAGGAGGGAAAAGAATTAAAGAGTACTAATAGGGGCAATTTAAAGGATAAAAAAAGAAAGAGGGAAAGGAATATACAGATCTGAAAAATAAAATCCGAGCAATAAAATGGTGAATTTAAGAAATGCCTTTATAGTAGTAACTTTTAATGTTAATGGACTAAATTTACCATTTAAATGACACAGATTGGCAGAATGGATTAAGAAATATAATCCAGCTATATGCTGTTTACAAAAGACTCATCTTAGACACAAGGATACAAAGTGAAAGGAGGGAAAAGATACTCCACAATCTGTAATTAAAAGATAGCAGGAGTAGCTATATTAATATCAGACAAAGTAGACTTTGAATGTAAAGACTTCATAAAAGACAAAGATGGCCTCTATATAGTAATAAAGGGGACAATTCACCAAAAAGAAATAACAGTCATAAATACTTATGCTTCCAATCAAAGAGCTGCAAAATGCTTAAAACAAGCATTGGCAAAACTGTAGGGAGCTACAGACATTCCAAAAATAACACTAGGAGACTTCAATACACCACTGTCCTCTATAGTTAGAACAACCAGACACAGGTTCAACAAGGAAATAGAGAATTTAAACAATTTTATAAGTGAATTAGAGCTAAAAAACATGTTTAGGTTGTTATACTCCAAAGCACCAGGATACACATTCTTCTCTAGCGCTCATGGAACATTCTCCAGGATAGATCATACACTGAGGAACTAAACAGGACTTTAGAAATTGAAATTATTCAAAGCATTTTCTCTGATCACAAAGGAATGAAGCTAGAAATCAATAACTAACAAAGATGACAACTTTCACAAACATGTAAAAATTAAATCACACAGTCTTAAATAGCCAGTGGGTCAAAGAAGCAATTGGTAGAGAAATTGGTAGCTACTTGCAGATGAATGTGCTGAGTCCAGCTCAAGGAACTGTTCAAACAGGGTCAGAAAGGGGCAGTGGGAGATTGAGAACAAAGCACAACACAGAGTTTAAGAGAAAGCAGGGGATAGGTGGTTCATTGCCTGACTGAACACAATGACCATGAGAAGCCAGCACAAGTTTATTTTATACTGCTTAACAATAGAATTCTAGATAACACAGTGTAGTACATGGGAATGTACTTGACATAATGAATAGGGATACAGAATTTTCTTGAGAACAGAATGAACATTAATTAGCCTGCTTGAAACTGAAGAGGCAGAACTTTCCCACAGTAAGGCTGGATTAGATAAGGTGCAGCCCATGCCAGACCTCATTCCATAGGAGGCCAAAGGGCCATGCCTCCAAGGTTACTCTGATGTGGCCTTGCCAGCAGTCAGAGGCCTGCTTCATGAAAAATCTAACTTGGGCCCCAACATCTCCCCCTTTTTTATTCTTTAAGAAGAGTCTCAAGTTTTTTCTTGATGTTCCTCCTCAGAGGAATCTTACCCATCTTTGGCTAACCAGTCATCTTCCAGGACCAAGTAGGGAGGTATGAGGTGTGCAAGTGAGGGAGTAGCAACACTACCTGAGAGGGTCCAATCATGCCTTCTTTATATTAGTAGCTCTAGCATGACAGAGGTCAAGGCAGCAGTCCTAAATTTGGATTCATGTTGCTTTCTTTGGAAGCATTTCCAGATTATGCATAAAAGACAAAAGAAAAGAGTTAATATCATTATTATGCTAATAGTAAATCCTCTTAAAGTTTTTAGCCACGTTAGTAGATTTAGAGATTGCAACGCTTGAGCAATCCCTCTCATAACATTAGTGCCTTTTAATAATTTTGGAACATTCTTTTGCATTCCTATTATTCTTGCCTGAAGTTCATTAATATTTAGAGTTAAATTATTTGGATGCCATAATAAATGTCTTTTAATTTTTTCATTTATGTTCACTTTCATTATAGAAGTATGGAGAGACACAGACAGATGTGATGTTTCTATCGCACAAGTGCTGTTGCATTTTAAGCGATTGAATTTCATCTTCTAACATAATGTCTCCCCCTTTTTTATTCTTAAGAAGAGTTAATTTTGGAAATCAAGTGTTGCTGATGAATCATTCTCTGTTTTGGATGAGTTGGAGGTATCCACACCAGAGGACTGAAGAGAAGAGAATAAAACCAAGAATAATTACACATACTAAAGTAATCACATATATAGCAGAGTGCTTTAGCATGTTGAATGGATTAAAGCCTTGCAAATTATCTAATAATCCTTTGGCAAACTCTTTAAGGATCAATTACATCAGCATGTATTTTTTGTATATCTAGAATAGAAGAGTGTAATTGTTGAAGATCAAGTCTCACAATGTTATTGAACCATATATCAGCCAGACGATTTTGAACTTCTGACCAATTCCACTTGGATTGATTATAGAGTAGAGCAGTTAGACATATATTGTGATATTCTGGATGACATAAGAGCTTATTTTTAAATTTAAGAGTTTGGAGTTGATCTCCAAGATGAACCACAGCAGATTTCAATGCATTTAATTTAGCATCAAATTTACCATCTAAATCCAGTTGAGTTTGAAAGGTTACAGAAGTATTGTGGACAAAATCATTAATAGTATTAGCATTTTGAATATTTTGACTTAGGCCAGGACAGATACAGTAGCCATGGTTATTAAAGTCACTAAAGATAATATACCAGCTATAATTAACCCTACTACTCTTTTTGAATGAGTAAGTCCAGAATGTAGTTCTTTTAATACTTGTAGTCCTGGATTATAGTAGCAGGGATAACTGAAATTAACTGGCAGCATGACAAAAGCAGACTGACAAAGTATAAGAACATCTTGGTCAACATTATATACAGATAGCCAATTTGTTAAATTGCAGTTAAAGTAAGTAATAGTAAACATGCCTTTTTTCATGTTACAATTAAATTTTCAGCAAGGACTACATAAGGAGAGTTAACACATGCAGTGATATTAAATTCTAGCAATGATTCCCTCTTTTAATATGGTAATTATCTTTTTTACATAATGTGTTATTATCATAAGACAGTTGAATAGACTGAGATGCTGCAATCTCCAAATAACCTTTTGAAAATGTCCATTTTTAGTTGTAAGTACATTAACAACAAACCCTTCTGGTTGCTGAGGGTTGGACCAGGAAAAGAAATTATTTAAATTGCATGCCCAATCTAATACCATGAAGGTGTCACCACTTAAACTGATATTATGTTCTGAGACAAAGGTTTGAGCACACTCAATCCATGGAGGATGCTGGTTAAGAACATTATGTGTACTATTGGCACAATAAGGAAAAGGGGGGTGTTGGTAAGGAATCTGAGTGGTGTCATTCATAAATTCTCTCTTTTTAACCACTTGAAGAATTTTGTCATAATCACCAGAATTAACAAAATTAAAAAGTTGAGCCCCCCCAACTGCCTCACTTTATGCTTTAAGAGTTCCCCTATCAGGTCCCTGTTTGGGCACCAGTTGCCAAATCCAGCTCAAGCAACTGTCTATACAGGGTCAGAAGGGGCAGGGGGAGACTGAGAAAAAACACAACACAGAGTTTAAGAGAAAGCAGAGGATAGGTGATTCATTGCCTGACTGAACACTATGACCATGAAAAGCCAGCACAAGTTTATTTTATACTGCTTAACAATAGAATTCTAGATAAGGCAGTGCAGTACATGAGAATGTGCTTGACATAATGATGGGGATACAGAATTTTCTTGAGAACAGAGCGAACACTAATTAGCCTGCTTGAAACTGAAGAGGCAGAGTCCTTCCCGCAGTAAGGCTGGATTAGATAAGGTGCAGCCCATGTTAGACCTGATTCCATAGGAGGCCAAAGGACCGTGCCTCCAAGATTGCTCTGATGTGGCCTTGCCAGCAGTCAGAGGTCTGCTTCATGAAAAACCTAACCTGGGTCCAAACAGAATGAAATTCAGGATACAACATATCAGAACTTATGGGATGTGGTAAAGGCTGTGTTGAGAAGTAAATTTATTGCCCTAAATGCCTATATTAGAAAAGAAGATGGGCAGGCAATGGTGGCTCAATGGCAGAGTTCTCACCTGCCATGCCAGAGACTCGGTTTTAATTCCTGGAGCCTGCCCATGCAAAAAACAAACAAACAAACAAACAAACAAAAAAACAGAGAGCAAAAATCAAGGACTTAACTGCTCACCTGGAGGAATTTGAAAAAGAACAGCAAACTAACCCCAAAGAAAAATAGAAGAAAGGAAATAACAATGATTAAATCAGAGTTAAATGAATGGGAGAACAAAAGAACAATAAAAAGAATCAATAAAACAAAAACCTGGTTCTTTGAGAAAATCAATAAAATCCATCAACCACTATCAAGACAGATAAAGAAAAAAAGAGTGATGATGCAAATACACAAAATCAGAAATGAAAGGGTGGTCATTATCATAGACCCTGAAGAAATTTTTAAAAATCACAAGGGGATGCCATGAACAAATATACACAAACCAGACAACTTAGATGTAATGGACAAATTCCTAGAAACATATGAACAAGCTACAGTGACTCAAGATGAAATACAAAATATCAACTAATCACAAAAGATTCAATCTCTCATCAAAATTCTTCCTACAAAGAAAAGCCCAGGGCCAGATGACTTCACAGATGAATTTTATCAAACATTCCAAAAAGAACTACATCATTTCTTCTCAAAGTATTCCAAAAAGTTGAGGCAAAAGGAATGCTATCTAACTCATTTTATAAAGCTAACATCATCATAATTCCAAAACTGTGTACAGATGCTATAAGAAAGAAAAACTACAGGCCAATATTCCTAATGGACATAGATGCAAATATTCTCAATAAAATACAAGCAAATGGAATCCAAGAGCCACATTAAAAGAATTATAAACCATGACCAAGTGGGTTTTATACAAGGAATGCAGAAAAGGTTCAATACAAAAAAATCAATTAATGTAATACAGCACATTAACAAATCAAAATGGAAAAATCATATGATCATCTTGAATGATGCTGAGAAAGTATCATCAGAATTCAACATCTTCTTCTACTAAAAGACTTCAAAAGGTAAGAATAATGTAACTTACTCAATATGATAAAGGGTGTATATGAAAAACACATAGCCAGCATTGTACTCAATACAATGCCAGCATTTCCCTCTAAGATGAGGAATGAGAAAAGGATACCTTCTGTCACCACCATTATTCAACATTATACTAGAGTTCTAGCTAGAGAAATCAGGCAGGAAAAACAAATAAAAGGCATCCAAGTGGGAAAGGAAGAGGTAAGACTTTCATTATTTGCAGATGACATGATATTATTCTAGGAAAATCCTGAGAAACCTAAACCAAAGTTAGACTTGAGCTAGTAAAGAAATTCAAAAACATTGTGGGATATAAAATTAATGTGCAAAAATCAGTAATGTTTCTATTCACAAGTAATGACCTAACTGAGGAGTCAATTAAGGAATAAAATTCATTAAAAATAGCAACTAAAAGAATCAAGTATCTAGTAATGAACTTAACTAGGAATGTAAAGTACTTGTACACAGAAAACTGCATAACATTGCTAAAAGAATCCAAGAAGTTCTAAATAGGTGGGAGGACAGTACCTGCTCTTGGATAGGAAGGTTAAATGTAGTTAGGATGTCAATTCTACCCAAATTGATCTACAGATTCAGTGCAGTACCAATCAAAATCCCAACAAGCCTCTTTGAAGACTTGGAAAAGTTAGTTACCAAATTCATCTGGAAGGGAAAGTGACCCTAAATTGCTAAAAGCATCCTAAAAAAGAAGAACAAAGTGGATGGATTAACCTTACAGTTTTTAAGACATATTATAAAGGCACAATGGTCAAACATCATGATACTGGTGCAAAGATAGAAGTGTTGACCAATAGAATCAAATCAAGACTGCAGAAATAGACCACCAAATCTATAGTCAACTGATCTTTGACAAGGCCCCCAAAACCACAGAACTGAGAATAAATAAGTATGGGAGAACTGAATATCAATAGCTGAAGGAATGAAAGAGGACCTTTACCTCACACCCTATACAAAAATTAACTCAAATTGGATTAAACACCTAAATATAAGAACCGGTAACATAAAGCTTCTAGAAGAAAATATAAGAAAACATCTTCAAGGCCTAGTAATAGGAGGTAACTTACTAAACTTTATACCCAAAGCACAAGCAACAAAAGAAAAAAATAGATAAATGGGAACTTCACAAAATTAAATGCTTGTGCACCTCAAAAGACTTTGTCAAAATGGTGAAGAGGTAGCCAACTCAATGGGAGAAAATATTTGGAAATCACACATAGGATAAAGGTCTGATATAAACCTCTTTTTGATATATAAAGTAATCATACAACTCAACAACAAAAGAACAAACAACCCAAATATAAAATGGGCTAAAGATATGACTAGGCAATATTTCTGAGGAGCAAATACAGATGGCTCAAAGGCACGTGATGCGATGTTCATTTTCATTAGCCATATGGGAGATGCTGATGAAGATTACAATAAGATACCACCTCAGAACTATAAGAATGGCGCCTATTAAATAAAGAGGAAACTATAAATGCTGGAGAGGATGTAGAGAAATTGGGACACTTATGCACTGCTGATGGGAATGTATAATGATATAGCACTATGGATAATAGCCTACTGTTTCCTTAGAAAACTATATATCAAGTTGCCCTATGACAAAGCAATATGACTACTCGGTATATACCCAGGAGAGCTGAAAGGAGTGACACAGACATTTGCCACCGATGTTCATAACAACATCATGGAAACTATATATTGCACATTATTCACAATTGCCAAAAGATGGAAACAACCTAAGTACCCATCAACAGATGAGTAGATTAACAAAATGTGATACATATATATATGATGGACTATCATGCAGCAGTAAGATAATTCTGAAGCACATATCCAGATGGACGAGACTTGAGGACACAGTGCTAAGTGAAATAAGCCAGACACAACAGGAGAGTTACTATATGATTCCACTTTTATGACTGTGGTAATGGTAAAATCAGAGGCTTATAATATAGAATATAGAGAAACTAGAGATGCACAGGAGCTAGAGATGGGTGATCTGTTAGATAATGAGGTTGAACTTAACTGTAAGTGAATAGATAGAAGTGAAGGCAGTTCACTAGTTGGTCTATAAGTAATATTACCATATTGAAAGTGCATATGATTGATATGAGTTTCACAGACCCATGTGCCCCACTGATTAACACTATAAGTATAAATAAGTTCTTGCATGAACTACTGAAAAGGTATGAATCTTGAACAAAGAATGCATAGGTTAAGCATATAGGGGGAAAATGCTATTGTATGTTGTTCTAGTTTGCTAGCTGCCAGAATGCAACACACCAGAGATGGATTGGCTTTTAGTAGAAGGGGATATATTTCATTAGTTCTTCAGAGAAAAGGGAGCTAACTTTCAACTGAGGTTCTTTCTTACATGGGAAGGCACAGGGGGATCTCTGCTGGCCTCTCTAGGCCTCTGGGTTCCAACAACTTTCCCTGGAGTGATTTTTTTCTTCATCTTCAAGGGCCTGGGCTGAGCTGTGAGTGCTGAGATGAGGTATGCTGAGCTGCTTGGGCTGTGCTACATTGAATTCTCTCATTTAAGCACCAGCCAATTAAATCAAACATCATTCATTACAGCAGGCACACCTCTTAGCTGACTGCAGATGTAATCAGCAACAGATGAGGTTCATGGACCATTGGCTCATGGCCACAGCAACAGAACTAGGTACCTTCACCTGGCCAAGTTGACACCTGAACCTAACCACCACATATGTTATGGGCTATATTTAACAGGAAAACATCAACAATACCACAGCAACACCAAGGGTAAATAATGGGGAGAGGGACAAGTGTTAAAGTGAGGTTTGAATTTTCTATTTGGTAAGGGTGTGTTTATTGGTTATCTTTTTCCTTAGAAACAGTGAAATTATCTAAAATTGAGAGTATTGATGTACTGTTGACTTTGACATTATACATGATGCCTAATGAATGGAGGTGGCTGAAGGATGCACTGACTGAGAAGTAGATTGCTGAATGACTGTGTAAACATATGATACAATATTGTGCTGTTACAAAAAGTAACAAAGTTGTGAGGCATGCAACACTGTGAGTGAATCTGTGGGACATAAGGTGAGACAAAATAAGCCAGAAATAAAGGGCAAATAGTCCAAAGCAGTAATTGTCATTTCTGGATTTTGTGAGGCTGCTTTATATATGTATAGCCTGGTATTTGGAGATAAAAATGAAGTTAATCAGGTTGAGATTAAGGTAATTCAGAACACAGGGATAAGGAAGACATTGTCTTTTTGGAACTTCATCTATTCTTTGATACCAAATGAAGAAAGTTTTATTTTGTCCAGAACTTAAATTTTCCATATCACATAATCTAACTCAACCCATCTCGATAGGTCATTTAAACTATCCAAACACAGGGAGACCAGAATAAGAATGAGGGACTTTAATCCCATATAGCTTAATGTAATGCCTGGATACATTCCTGAGTAAATTAAGCAGATAATCAAAAAGTATTGGCAAAGTCCCTTGAAGAATGGCAAAAATTATATGGAACTATTAAACTTTAACACCGGGAACCACTGATACTGTGTCAAATATTAGGGACACCAAAATCAATAGGCCAAGTCCTTGGTCTTGAGGCTTGCTTTTCTGAAGCTGATATATGTAGCAGAGAAGCTTAGTTTGCCTATAGGCATGCCTAAGAGTTACTTTGGGAGGATATCTTTTGTTGCTCAGATGTGACCTCTCTCTCTAAGCCCAACACTACAAGTGAAATCTTTACCCTCCCCCCTTCATGGGATGTGACATCCAGGGTGAAATTCTCCCTGGTAGCATGGGAGATAACTCCCAAGGATGATCCTGACTCTGGGACCATGGATCAATAATACCACCCTGACCAAAATGGGGAAAAAGAAATGCAACAAATAAGGTATGAGTGGCTAAGAGAGTTCAATTAGAGTTGAGAGGCTACCCTGGAGGTTACTCTTAAACAAGCATCAATTTGATATTACTGCCTATAATAGCTTGCCAAATCCCTACTAAAACCATTTCTGTCAATCCTATAGAATGACTAGGATGTTATATATGATCTACAGAGGTTCCTTGTACTAGGGTAACCTTCCAGAAACCTACAATGTCCAAATGGGTACCAGATAAGTCCTGAAATGCAGAGGGGCCAGCCTCTCCAATACATTAACTAGTTCTTTCCCCCTATCTGATATTATTGACAGTTCATTCCAACATGAAAAATTTAGAATGGGCATAGCGCAGATACCCCTAAAGAGTGGGAGAAAGAACAAAGTTGATGGTGGAGTTATACAGAGAAGGTAGGGTTTAACAAATGTGTGTGATTGCTGAATCATAATATTGATATTTCTCTTAGTCTTCAGTATCCTAGAGCAGCTAGAAGTAGAAATCTAAAATTGTGGAATTTTAACCCATACAAAACTCAGAAATCTGTTCTACAACAAATTGTTGTGATGTGCTTTGAAATTTATTGCTTTTTTGTATATATGTTATTTTTCACAAAAAAGAAAAAAATGTTGATTGTGATGATAAATTCACAGCTATATGATGATATTGTGAACCATTGATTGTACACTTTGGATGGTACATAGTATGTGAATATATAATATATATCATTAAAAATTTTAAATAAGAAAAAAGATTTAATAATCCAATTTATGTAACAGTGCCTGGCACATAATAAATATTCATTAAATCTTCTCTTATTATTAAATGATATTCATATTGAGATATTGCTGTAATGTACTCTAGATTCTACTTTTTAAATGGAAATGGATATTTGCTTGTTTCTGTTTGGCTATATTCCACCCACTTCCATTCCACTGAAACCTCAATAATCCACAGGATATTTTTGTATGTGCTCTATTTTTATTTCTCCATCCACTCTCATAATTAACTGGGCTAATTATCAATAGCTTGCCCTAAACTATGCTAGTGTTACCTATGCCCTAGAAGAGTGATTTTTGAAATCTTCCTTCCACCTTATTTGCTCCACTCCCCCCTCCCACACTCACACAAATGTCTTGTGAAATATTTCTTAATATGAAGAAATAGAAAGATTAGAAGATTTGAGATCAAGAGAACTGGGACATGTATCAGCACGATTACCAATTTTCTGCATGACATTGAATAAATTCCTTCCTTTTAGATATGTTTTTTACCTGTAAAATGAATAGGATGGATTAGATACATTTTAATTCTAACATCTCATGATTCTATGGATATTCTGTCCTATATCATAAGTGTGTATGTACTAAAAGCTACTAGTTAGAAGTTTGGGGGTTTTTTGCCTTTTATCATGCTTTGAAATTTCTTTCTGAAAGGCAGACATTTTGTATCAGGTAATGGAAACTGAAGTAAAAAGCTTTTAGTGTTAAGTTTTATGTTAATTTGGCTAGGAGTCTGTCTGTAATGCTTGCTGTAGTTTTAGGTGCCAGAGGTTTCCAAGTCCTCTACTGTTGCTGTTTATGCCTTCTGTACTGTCTTTGTGTTTCCTTAAGACCTCCTTCTTAAACAGAATCTGCACCTTATAGTTCAGGTGTAATCCATTGTTATTATATGGGAACCCTGTTGATTTAGTAGTAAAGTGTTGGGGAGAAGAAGCTTTCTGTACCATTATAATTAAATCTCAGACTTTTAGTGGGCTCATGTCCCTGGGCTGTGACCTTCACAAGTGATTTTTAGCTTTTCCCACCCTCCTGAGATAAGAAAGGGAGGCTGTCGGGGGGCTGGATTTGGGTAAATCCCCTTCTCCCTAGGTGGCATAAGATGGTTAAAGTCTTTTCCCCAGGAGAGAATGACCTGTGCATATTTTTAAATAATTACTCTTCACCTCTCCCTGCCAGAGTTTTCTTTCTTCTCTCTTCACTGTGATGAACTGATGGGGTTCCTGGAGGTAAAAGTCCCAAAAGTGTGGAGACTTCCCATAAGTAAACTGCACCTCAGGATTTTCTTCCTCTTATACTAGTTGTACTCCACCTCCAGCAATTTGTCAAAGTTGTCATTTCCATTTTTCTGCAAGCTTATGGCTGTAACAGCATTTAATCTATGTTAACAGATCTCACTTGAGATTTTCTGTATTCACCAACCCATCAAGATTTCAGGGTATTAGTTTATCCTGCAACCTCATTAATTCAATGCATTCAAGAAAAGTGATTGATTTTCAATTTGTTTAATTTTTCTTGTGACTACTACTAAGTAGTCTTGTGATTATTGTGATTATTTCTAGACTATTTAAAGTTGGAGTTGAAATGCATTGCAGCCTCAGGAGAAACCCTGAATTGAAGGCACCAACATAGTTGTACCTAGATCTCTGACTCACAGCAATAGTGAGATAATAAATGTTTGTTGTTTTAAGCCACTAAGTCTTGAGGTAACTTGTTAAACAACAATAAATAAATGATAAAACATTTTATATTTCATTATGGTTTTAATTTGCATTCCCCTAATGACTAATAATGTTGGGCAATTTCACATGCTCATTTAGCATTATATAATATATCATCTTTGGTGAAGTGTCTGTTCAATTATTTTTCCAATTCATTTTGCTTTAATTTGCATTCCCCTAATGACTAATAATCATGAGCATCTTTTCACATGCTCATTTGCCCTTATATAATATATCATCTTTGGTGAAGTGCTTGTTCAATTATTTTTCCAATTCATTCATAAGATTTTATATCTTCTTATTGTTGAGTTGCATTTTTCATATATTTTATGCAAAGTATGCTGTATGTTTTCTTTTTTCCAGTGTAATTTTATTGAGATATGTTATATTGTTGTGTGAAAAGAGGGACAAGGCTTTAAGCCTCTTTGAGTATTATACAGAAATAGAATAAACCAGGCTGAGGCTCTCAAATTTCAGGAAGTAGGTTTTATTCTCTATGACCATAGGGCTCAGCCAAGTAGCCTCTGAAAGTCTGAGCCCCGACCAAAAAGTTAACATGAGTTTTATAGACAGGATGACATGTTAAAGACAAGGCAAGTGATTTCATGATTTAAGTTGAGAATGGCCCAAAGCTGAACCGTTAAGGGAGGGGTCCCCACCCAGGGAATGTTTTATCTTGCCTACTTGCAGTTTTACCATTTCCTGAAGGTCAGGAGAGGGGGTTTGGGGATTTTCCAAAGAGAAGGCAGCTGAACCAGAAGAAGGAGCAGAGAGTGGACTGCCTGCTTTAAAGTCTGCTTGCTACAATATATTCACATACCATATAACATCAAAATTGTACAAGCAGTGGTTCACAACACCATAGCTGTGTATTCATCTTCACAATTGATTTTTGGACATTTTAATTAGTCAATATAAAATAAAAATTAGAATAAAAATGAAAAAAAACACTCAAAACATCCCATATCCCCCACCCATGCCCCTATTATTTATATTTATGTATTTTATTTCTTACTCATCTGTCCATACACTAGAGAAGGGAACTGTCAGTGATAAGATTTTCACAATCACATGATCACATTTAAAAGCTCTGTAGTTATTCAATCATCTTCAAGAAACTAGGTCATTGGATTGCAGTTCAACAGTTTCAGATATTTCCCTCTGGCTACTCCAACATACCAAAAATTCAAAGAGGGTATTTATATATTGCATAAGAATAACCTCCAGAATGACACCACAGCTCTTTGTGAATCTCTCATGCACTGAAATTTTATTTTGTTTCATTTTTATTCCCCCTTTTGGTAAAGAAGGCTTTCTCACCCCCATGATATCACGTCCAGGCTCATCCCCAGGAATCATGTCCCACTTTAAAAGGTACATTTGTGTAAATGTACCTGTGAGTTGTGTTCCACATAGGTGGGGAGTGAAGCGAGCTCACATCCAGACTTGGCTTGGAGAGAGTGGCAACATTTGAGCAGCAAGAGAAGTTCTCTGGGGAAGACTCTTAGGCATAATCATAAGTAGAATAAACTCTTTTGTGGGAATAAATTTCATAAGGGCAAGTCCAAACATTGAGTTCCTGGACCATTAAGTGGGGAGTCCCCAGTGATTGTGAGAATATCAGGTCTTCTTCAAGTGGGAAGTTTAATATTTCCACCTTTTCCACCAGCCCCCAAAAGATACTTTGCAAATACTTTTTAATATCCTGCCCAAATTATTCTGGAATGTATTAGGGCATGCCACCATCCTGTACAAGCCAACAGGGCCTCTTCCCTATTCAAGATTCCATTTAATTATGGTGTTTAAATAAGCTGATCATGCACGTAGATTAGATGGTGTGCTACCAAAAATATAAAGTTTGAACCAAATAAACATCCCATGTTTTCATCTTACAGAGATTATAAATTTTAAAATACAATCAATATCATACATTAACTTTTAACTTGCTTTGCTTTAGTGCTATCTGGATAAATTTCATTCATATGTCTAATTGAAGACTGAACATTTTTCAGTGATTTTAAGTTTCTGTATGGGGTAATGCTGACTTTCATAGCTGTGTGACTCTAGCTCCAAGTCTCAGATGTCACACAATTCCCTACAGTTCCAGGCAACCGCCAGTTCATACTCACAGAGCTCAGAAATTCAAACTTTAAAAATAACAGTTACAACTCCAGAATATATGTGATAGCTGTAAGAGTTTACAATCTAGGAACCTTTGTGAGAGGACTTCACGTAATAACTTATGCTCTCAAATTCAGTTTTCAGAGTTCTCATGTCATTGTAAGACCATGTTAGTGAGGCATAATAATATTTTTGTTTCTGGCTTATTTCATTCAACATACTGTCTTAATTTTCATAGTTGAATGTCTCACAGCTTCCTTGCTTCTTGCCACTGCTCAGTAGTCCATGGTATGTGTAAACCGCAGTTCCCCCTTTCATTCTTCAATCGATGTACCCTTAGGTCACCTCCATCCATTGCAAATCATGAACACTGCCACCCTAAACACTAGTGTGTAAATGTCCATTCCAGTCCCTGCTTTCAGTTCCTCCAAGTATACACCTAAAAATGAGGTTGCATGATCATATGGGAACCTCACACCTAGTCTCCTGTGGAGCCATCATACTGCCCTCCACAGGGACAGCACTTCTCTACATCCTTACCAACAGTGAATAGGTATATCTCTCTCTCCACATTTTCTCCAGCACTTGTATCTCTCTGTTCATTTCAACCCATTTTATACACTCATAATACAATCCACCCTAAATAAAACATCAATGGTTCCTGGTATGATCATATAGCCATACCTTCTCCACCACAATATATACGAGGACATTTCCATTTCTTTTGCAAAAAATCCCCTGCTTATTGACATTTAGTTTTAGCATATTGCCTCTGTTACAGTGAATGGAAACATATTAAATTGTTATGGACCCTAGTATGGACTGGTTATATTTTTCCTATATGCCATCCTATTTTCAACACTTTTCTATGTTGACATTCATTTGTTCTCCCTCATGCAACAACATTATTATGTTTGTACATTTAATCAACATCATTGTTCATTCTAGGAATTGCTGAGTTATACCATCCCAGTCTTTATCCTCTATATTTCCTTCTGGTGTCATACATGCCTCTAGCCCACCGCTCTCAACTATACTCACACTCAGCTTCATTCAGTGTACTTACAATGTTGTGGATACCATCAGATAGCATTGTCTTATCCATTTCTGGAACTTTATAATCAATCCTGTTGTATATCCTGTAATCCTTCAGCATCAAATGCCCATTCTCTGACCTCTTTTTACCATCTGATAAACTCTGTTCTCAACTTTAAACTCTCAGAGTTCATTCTCTAATGTTCACTTTTATTAGTAAGACCATACAGTATTTGTCATTTTGTTTCTGGCTAATTTCACTCAGTATAATATCCTCATGGTTCACCTACATTGTTACATGCTTCATAACTTTATTCTGTGTTACAGCTGCATAATATTCCATCTTATGTATATACCAGTTTGTTGAAGTACTCATCCATTAATAGACATTTGGGCTGTTTCCATCTCTTGGCAACTATGAATAATGCCATTATAAACATTGGTGTGCAAATGTCCATTTGTATTCTTGCCTTCATTTCCTCTGAATATATACCTAGTAATGGGATTGCTGGGTCATATGGCAACTCAATACACAGCTTTGTGGGGAATGCACCAAACTGCCTTCCACAGGAGTTGCACCATTTTACATTCCCATCAACAGTACATAAGTGTGCCTCTTTTTCCATGTCTTCTCCAGCATGGCTCATTTTCATTTTTTTTTAAATAATGGTTATTCTGGTAGTGTGAGATGATATCTCCCTGCAATTTTTATTTGCATGTTCCTAATAGCCAGTGATGTTGAGTACAATTTCATTTGTTTTTTGTTTGTTTGTTTTTGTTTTTGTTTTGGCATGGGCAGGCCCTGGGAATTGCACCTGGGTCTCTGGCATGGCAGGCAAGAACTCTGCCTCTGAGCCACCATTGCCCACCCTCATTTGTTTTTAAGCAATTTGTATTTCCTCCTCAGAAAAGTGCCTGTCCATGACTTTTGCCCATTTTTTAATTGGGCTGTTTGTCTTTTTGTTGTTGAGTTGTACAGTCTCTTTGTATGTTCTGGTATTAAACCCTTATTTGATATGTGATTTCCAAATATTGTCTCCCATTACATAAACTGCATTTTTGTTTTCCTGACAAAGTCCTTTGATACACAAAAGTGCTCAATTTTGATCAGATCACATTTATCTAGTAGTTCTTTCATTGTTTGTGCTTTGAGGGTAAGGGCTAGGAAACCACTAACTAAAACAAGATCCTTAAGATATTTTCCTACATTTTCTTCTAAGCATTTTATGGTCTTAACTCTAATGTTTAGATTGTTGATTCATTTTGAATTAATTTTTGTATATGTGTGAGATAGGGTTCCTCTTTCATTGTTTTAGATATGAGTATCCAGTTCTCCAAGCACCATTTGTTGAAAAAGCTGCTCCATCCCAGTTGAGTTGACTTGACCATCTTATGAAAGAATAATTGGCTGTAGATATGAAGGTCCACCTCTGGACACTAAACTTGATTCCACATCTGGACACTCAATTTGATTCCTACTTTTATGCCAATACCATGCTGTTTTGACAACTGAAACCTTATAATATGGTTAAACTCAGGTACTGCTAGACCTCCCTCTTCATTTTTCTATTTAAGATATTATCTCATAGTCTGTGTTATGGCTTTTCATTTTCTTAACAGTGTCATTTGAATAGAAAAATATTTTAATTATTATAAAATCCAATTTATCATTTTCTCTTTTATGATTTGTGCTTTCTTGTGTACTATGTAATTAAGTTTGCTTAACCTAAATCCACAAAGATCTTCTCCTATCTTTTCTTTGAGAAAGATTATCATTTTAGCTCTTACATTCATGTCTATAATCTAATTCAATATTTTTTCAATGGTTAAAGGAAAGACACAAAGTGAATATTTCTCCATATGGACAATTTTTCCAGCATAATTTGTTGAGGACTATCATTTCCACAATGAATTATCTGGCATCTTTTGTTGAAAGTCAATTGATCTTATCTGTGTGAGCCTAATTCTTGGATCTCTATTCTGTTCCATTTTCTATATGCCTGTATTTATGCAAATTATGTAGTATTGTGTTTACTGTGCCTTTCTAATAAGTCTTGAAATCACGTAGTCTGTGGACTACAACTTAGTTATACTTTTCAAAAATCATTCTAGCTAAAGAATACTGGAATGTTGCTTGAGATTGTGTTGAATATATAGGGACCTTTGAAAAGAACTGATCTCTTAACATTATTAAACCTTCTGATCCATGAATATGGTAATTTTCTGCATTTAGTTAGATCTTTTTATTTCAGCAAATTTTGTCATTTTTAAAGTAAATGTCTTGCATATATATTTTCTAATTTTATGGTAAATATTTAATTTAATATCTTTTCAATTATATGTTTTGTTTTGTTATTAAATAACTTTTAGAATAGCCTTAGATTTACAAAAATACTCCCAAGATAGGATAGAGAGTTCCCACATACCCCTCATTCAGTTTCTCCTATTGTTAGCATCTTAAATAACTTGGAGCTTACATCAAAAATAAGAAGCAAATATTGATACAGCATTATTAATGAAAATCCATAATTTTTTTAGCTTTTTTAAGTTTAACCTAATGTAGTTTATTTTCTGTATGCCATTCATGATACCACCTTAGGTTTGTCATGTCTCCTTAGGCTCCTATAGACTTTGACCACTTCTCAGATTTTGTTTTGCTTCCTTTCAGGGTTTTGAGCAGTAATGGTCAGAAATTTGGTAGAATGTCAGTTGTTTGGAATTAATCTGCTATTGTTCACATGATTATATGGAGATTACAGGTTCTGGGCAGGAAGACCACAAAGGTAGTGTGCTATTGTCATCATATCATATCAAGGATACATAGTACCAGTATGACATCACTGTTGATGTTAGCCTCAAGCACCTACATGAGGTAGTCATTGTCAAAATTCTCTGCTGCAATGTTACTCATTTTTCCCCTTTTCCATACTCTGTTCTTTAGAATGAAGTCACCAAGCAAAGCTCACACTAAAAGGGTGGGGAATTAACCTCCACCTCCTTAAAGGGAGGTGTATAGACTATAAGTTCACTCTAATTATTTTTGGTAGATTTGAATCCCCTCCACTTATTTATTGAATAATTTATTTACATCAGTGTTGATTCATAGATATTTATTTTGTCCTTTTGATTTTAATCTAGCATTTATTTTGTTACTCTATTCAGCTTTGGCTGTTGAGAACTCCCATGTTGTTTCCTGTTTCTCTTTGACATGCTCAGTGAAGTTATGTTATCCATACATACAGCAGTTAGATTATTTTGTCTCAGATTGTATTGTATTCAAGGATTCCCTCAACTTTCTGATTGAATTCTTATTTCCATGCACAAAGGCTTATTCTTTTCACTTTCAAGTTCTATGGGTTTTGACAAATACATGCTGTCATGCATCTACCACTACAATATCATGCAAAATGCTTTTGAGTTTCATCCAAGTTGTTAGATGTATCAATAGTTTATTTTCACTGTGAATTGTATTCCATTGTATGAATATAGCACAAAATGTTTTTCCATTCATCTATTAAAGACATCTTGGTTACTTCAAGTTTTTGGCAAGTATAAATAAAGTTGCTATAAATATTTGCATACAGATATTTGTATGGACATAAATTTTCTAATGAATTTGATAAAACCTGAGGAGCATGATTTCACAGCCATATGATAAGACTTTCTTTAACTTTATTGGAAATTGCCAAACTCTCATCTGAAGTAAATGTAACATCTTGTATTTGCACAACAGTGCCTGTTTTTTGCATCTTCACAAGCAACTGGTATTGTCACATTTTTGGATTTTAGTCATTCTAATAGGTGATTGATATTTTGTATTTGCATTTCACTAATGATATTGATCTTGAACATTTTTTTCATATGCTTATTTTTCATCTGTATTTCTTGTTTGGTGAAATCTCTGTTTAAATCATTTGCACATTTTTCCCATTTTTAAATTAAGTTTATTTTCACACTTCATATCCATTAAAAATCACTCCTCCCCATCCACATACCCTAATAAACTGCAATAATATACTTTTTATCTGTGCAGATTTGTTATTTCTAGAGATCTCTTATAAGAAACATCATAAAATGTTTGTCCTTATGTGTTTTATTATTTCACTGAGCATGGTGTTCTCAAAGATTTTCTATGTTGCAGCAAGTTTCAGAATTTCATTCTTTCTCATGGCCAAGAATTATCCCATTTTGGATATGTGCCTTTATACTACATTTTGTTTATCCATTCATTTGTTTATGAAAATTTGGACTCTTCTTCCTTTTGGTTATTGTGAATAATGTTGCTATAAACATTGCTGTACAAGTACAGCTTGAGACCTTGTTTTCACTTTATGGGTGTATATACCTAGAAATGGAATTTCTTATTTATGAGGTAATTCTATATATAACTTTTTGAGGCACTGATAAATTGTTTTCCACAGTCACACCACCATTTTAAATTCCTGCAAACAAAGCACTAGAGTTAAAATTTTTTGAGGCTTTCCAAAATATTTGCTTTCAATTCTTTTTGTTTAAAATAAGACCTATCCTTGTGGGTGGGAAGTGGTATCTTGCATTTCCATAGGGGCTAATGATGTTGAGCATCTTTTCATATGCTTATTGGATTGGCCATTTGTGTATCTTCTTTGGAAAAATGTCTATTCACATCTGATGCCTTTTTAAAATTAGATTGTTTGTCTTTTTGTGATAGTATTGTAAAAGTTCATTATATGGTCCAGATATTAAGCCTTTATACAATATATGATGTGCAACTATTTTTTCTGGTTCTGTAGGTTGTCTTTTCAATTTATTGATAATGTCCTTTGATGTATAAACAACTTTAATTTAGATGAAGTAAAATTTCTCTATTGTTATTTTAATAACTATGCTTTTAGTGTTATATCCAGGAAACCATTACCAAAATTCCATGTCATGAAAATTTTCCCCCATGTTATCTTCTACAAGTTGTATGGCTTTAGCTCTTATGTTTTGGTCCCTGATATATTTTTAGTTAATTTTTCTCTGTGCCCTAGATATGTGGGTCTATTTTTGGATGTTCAACTCTGTTCCATATCTTTATGTCTATCTTTACATCAGTACTGCATTATTTTAATTACTGTATATTTGTTTATAGTAACTAAATTTCAAATTAGAAAATATGAATCCTCCAACTTTGTTCTTCTTTTTTGTTTTGTCTAGTCAGGGCCACTTGTGACTCCATATGAATTTGAGGATTGACTTCCATGTGTGCAAGAGAGGCTACTGACATTTTTATAGGAATATATTGAATCCATAGATCATATTGGGTAAGTTTGACTTCTTAGCAATATTAAATTTTCCAATACATGAATATGGAATGTCTTGCCATTTATTTAAGTCTACTTTAACTTCATTTGGCTGTGTTTTGTACTTTTCAATGTACAAAGTCTTTAATATCATTTGTTAAAATTATTCCAAGATATTTTATTAATTCAGATGCTTTTGTAAATGGAACTGCTTCCCAATTTCCTCCTTGGATTGTTCAATTCTAATATATGGAAACAGATCTGATAATTCTTGTCAATCTTGGGCCCTGACAGTTTACTGAAATTGTTAGCCTTGTTGTTTTTCTTGTAAATTCCTTTGGATTTTCTATATATCAGGTCAATTCATCTGCAAATAAATGTAGTTTTAATTTTTTCTTTCCAATGTAGAACACTTTTATTTCATTTTCTTACCCTAATTTCTCTGGCTATAATCTCTGGTACAGTATTGAATAGCAGTGGCGAAATCAGGCATCTTTGTCTTGTTTCCTGTCTTAAGGGGCTGTCTTTTACCATTGAGTATGATATTAGCTGTGGATTTTTCATAAAGTCTTCAACATATTAAGAAAGTCTCATTCTGTTAATAGCATTCTGATTATTTTTACCAGGAAAAGGTGCTGGATTTTGTCAAATATCCTTTTGGCATCTATTGAGATGTTTATGTGGTTATTTCATCATTGTATTTATGTGATGCATCACATTGATTTTCATATGTAGAATGAGACTTACATTCTTGGGAATGATCCATCCTGCTTCCAGTGAATAATTCTTAATATGCTATTGCATTTGTTTTTTTCATCTGTATTTAAAAGGGAAATTGTTCAGCAATTTTCCTTTCTTTTGATGTCCTCTTCGGTTTTGGTATCAGTGTAATTGTAATTGTAATTCATAGTATGGATTAGGAAATATTAGGAAATATTCCCTTCTCTTAAATACTTCCCAAAAGTTAGAAAAGAATTGGTATTGGTTGTTCTTTAAATGATCGATGGAATTCAACAGTGAAGCCATTGTGTCCTGATTTGTTTGGTGGAAAGATTTTGATTATTGATTCAATTATTTGTTGAGGTGCGTCATGTATTTTTCAATTTTTCTGTTTCTTCTTGAGTCAACTCACATAACTTGTGTACTTTTAGAAATTTTCTATTTTTCAGAATCATCTAATTTGCTGACTTAGAATTTTTCAGTTTATCATATTTACTCATTTTTGTAGTTTGAATAGCAATATCACAATACATAGTACATATTTAGTTTTTTGCATATTTTATCTTTTTCCTTTGTAGGTTTGGCAAAAGATTTGTCAATATCATTTTTTAAAAATTCAACTTTTTGTTTTATTGTTTCTCTCAATTAACTTTCTATTCTCTATTTTATTTATCTCTTTCCTTAATGATTTCCTTCCTTCTGCTAACTTTGCAGCTACTTTGCTTTTCATTTTCTACTTCCTCAAGATGTGAAGTTAGGTTATTGACTTGAGATCCTTCTTTTTTTTTTTTATAGGTGTTCATACCTCTAAATTTCCAAGTGATAACTGCCTTTACCGCATCCTATAACTTCTAGTATGCCATGTCTTTGTTTTTCATATGCCTCAAACTATTTTCTAGTTTCTCTTGTAATTTCTTCTTTAGCTCATTGTTTTTTAAGACTGTGCTAAATTACACATTTTGGTTAAATTTTCCAGTTTTCCTTGTATTATTTATTTCTGGCTTAATATCATTCTGGTTGGAGGAGTTACTTTACAGGATTTCAAAATTTTAAAATTTATTGGGATGCCTCTTGTGTCTGTGCATATGGTCTGTTCTGGAAAATAGTCCATGTGCACTTGAAAAGATTGTGCTTTACACTGTTATTGTGTGATAGATTCTATATAAGTATGTTAGATATGGTTGGTTTAGTGTTCAGGTCTTTTATTTCCTTGTATTTCCTTACTGATCTTCTGTCTAGATGTTCTATTTAGTATTGAGTGTGGTGTATTGAACTCTCCAACTTTTATTTTTAAATTGTCTATTTATCCCTTAAATCCTATCAAAGTTCATTCCATATGCATTGGGTCCCATTGTTTGATGTATATATATATATTTATAATTGTTATATCTCTTGTTCAATTGAGCCTTTTATCAAAATGTAATGTCATTCTTTGTCTCTTTAATACCTTTTTGTTTAGTATATTTTGTTTGATACTGGAATAGTCACCACAGCTTTCTTTTGATTATAATTTATATGGAATATTTTCCATCTTATTATTTGATCCTGTTTGTGACTTTGGATGTAAGATCAGTCTCTTGTCACAGGATGTAGTTGCAATATCTGTCTTTTGATTGGGGAGTTTAATCCATTTACATTTAACTTAAGTACTAAGACAAGACTTACATCGTCCATTTTGATAATTTTTTTGTACATCTTAAACATTTTGACCCCTCCATTTAATACTGCCTTCCTTTTTGTTGAGATCATCTTTTATATGGAGCAGTTTTGAATCACTTCTAATTTCCTTTTGTGTAAATATTTTACATATTTTCTTCATGGTTTCAGTGGGGATTCTATTTGATATCTAAAATTGATTACAATCTAGTATATGTTGTTCTTTTCATAAATTGCATGTTTATACATTGTGTTCAATACAAAAGGTTTATGCTTACTTTTATGCACTTAAATTTTAAACCAAATAAGGAGTAAAAGCCAAAATTACAAATGTAAAATTCAATAATACTGCATTTATATGTTCCCATATATTTATCTACACTGGAAGTTTTAATTTCACCATACAGCTTCAATTTATTCTCTAGGGTCCTTTCCTAGCATTTATTTTTAAGGTAGGTCTACCTACAATGAAATCCCTCATCTTTTGGTTTATCTGGAAATGTTCTAATTTCTTCTTCATTTCTGAAGGACAACTTTGCTGGATGTATGATTCTTGAGCATTTTTTTTTCTTTCAGCACTTTAAACATGTCCTCACATTGCCTTCTGGCCATTAATAGTTTCTAATGAGAAATCAGAATTTTCTCTTATTAAGGATCCCTAGTTGTGACACATCTTTCTTTCTTGCTGTTTCCAGGATTCTCTTCATCCTTGGCAATTGACAATTTAACTATAATGTGTCTGGGTTTAAGTGTCTTTGGGTTTATCCTACTTGACACTCACTGAGGTTACTGGTATTATATATTCATAGCATTCATCAGAATGTAACAGAAACCCAAAGCAATCTGTATTTTCTCCTATGTTTTCTTCTTGAAATCATCTATTTATGTATTTGCTAAAATTTTTTATCTTGAAATAATTTCAAACTTACATTACAGTTGCAAAATTAATACAAATCCTATATAGAGACTCCAACATATCCTCACACCCCAGATACCAAGATCCACCAATTTTAACATTTTGCCCCTTTTGACATATCATTCTATCTTTTGATCTATTTACTTATCTTTTTATCATTCTATATATTTATCTATCTATATCTAACTATATATCATTTTTCTGATCAATTGAGGGCAGATTGTCACATCATATGCCTAGAACATATAATACTCCAGTACACATTTCCTATAAAACACAGTATTCACTTTTGGAATCTTCTTAAGTGCAATTATCAAGTGCAGCACGTTTAACATTGATATAATGTGTACATTCTATATTTTAATTTTTTTAATGTCCAAATAATGTCCCTTTGAGGCTTTTTTCCTCATCCTAGAGCCTATCCAGTATCATGCATGGCATTTAATTGCCCTTTTAGCTTTAGTTCTTGCACTTCTTTTTTTAATTGTGGAACATATATACAACATAAATCTCCCCATCCCAACATATATGAAGCAGTGGGAATAATCACACTCCCAGTGTTGCAGTACACTTGCCACCACCATTCATTAGTAGAAATTTCACTTTATTCTAAACAGAAACTCTATACAAATTATGTATTAACTCCCACTTGCCCCTGCTGCACACCACTAGTAACTTAAACTCTTTTTTATTCTGCTTCTCCATTTCTACTAATTCATTCATTTTTATTAGATAAGTTGTGCATTTAACAAACATTCATGTATAAAATAAAGAATTCCCACATACCACCATATTATTAATAATGCATTTTGATGTGGATCATTTGTTACAATTAATGATAATGCATTTTTACAATTGTACTACCACTCTGTAATTCATGGTTTGAATTAGAGTTCGCTATAAGTGAACGCTCATCTAGTATAGTGTGGTTTCATGGGCTGTTATGAAAATCATTTCTGTTATTCTGTTATTCTGAATGCAATATACCAGGAAATGGAATGGCTTTTAAAATGGGGAAATTAAGAAGTTGCTAGTTCACAGTTCTAAGGCCGAGAAAATGTCCCAATTAAAACAAGTCTACAGAAATGTCCACTCTAAGGCATCCAGGGAAAGACACCTTGGTTCAAGAAGGCCGATGACATTCAGCATTTCTCTCTCAGCTGGAAGGGCACATGGCAAACATGGCCAGCGTGACATTTGTTGGCTTTCTCTCCAGGCCTCTTGTTTCATGAAGTGCTCCAAAAGCCATTTTCTTTCTTCATCTCCAAAAGTCACTGGTTGGTGGACTCTGTTTCATGGTTCTGTGGCATTCTGCCCTCCTTTTCTGCTCCCTCAGAATCACCAAAGGTCACTGGCTGGTGGATTCTGTGGTTCTCTCAATCTTGTGGCTCTGCTTGGCTCTGCAGTGGCTTTCTCATTATTCTCAAAAGGCATTCTCTCCAAAAAATGCCTCTTTTATAGGATCCCAGTAAACTAATCAAGACTCATGTAGAATGGGTGGAGACATGTCTCCATCTAATCAAATTTAATAGAAGAAATGGTTGCTCCCACAAGATTGATTAGATTCAAACATGGCTTTTTTAGGGTACATAAATACTTTTAAACCAACACACTATCACCACCCCATTCTCTGGAAATGCATATTCTAGATTCTGACTATATGGGTTTGGTTATTCTGATTATTTCAAATCAGTGAGATCATACGATAGCCATCCTTTTGTGTTTGGCCTATTTCACTCAAAATGATGTCTTCAAGGTTCACCCATGTTTTTGCATGTGACGAAACTTCATTAATTGTTACAGCTGAATAATATTCCATTTTATGTATATAACACATTTATTTATAACTATATCACTGAATGGATACTTTAATTGCTTCCATCTGTTAGCAGTTGTGGATAATGATACTATGACCATGAGTGTACAAATATTGGTTCAAGTCCCTGTTTTAAATTCTTTGGGGCATGTACCTGAAGTGGAATTGCCAGATCATTTGCTCATTCTACACTTAGCTCTCTGAGAAACTCCCCAAATTTCTGAAACAGGAGCTGCACCACTTTATATTACCACTAACAATGAATGAGTGTTCCTATTTCTACACATCTTATCCAACACTTGTTATTTTTCCATGTTGATAGCAGCCATTCTAATGAACATAAAATGATATTTAATTGTGGTTTTGATTTTCCTTTCCCTAATGGTGCTTGATGATAGCCATCTTCTCATGTACTTTCTGACCATTCATGTATCTTCTTTGCAGAGATGTCAAGTCTTCTGCCTATTTTTAAATGTTTTGTTTGTCCTTTTATTATTTTTTTATTTTTAAATTTATTTAAATATTCTTTTTATTACTTATTTTTGTTTTTGAAGGATTTCTTTATATACTCTGGATGTTAAGCATTTTGCAGATATGTGGTTTCCAAATATTTTCTTCCCTTGTATGAGTTGTGTTTTCCTTCACGATAAAATCCTTTGCTGCACAAAGCTTTTTAATTTTGATAAGGTTTAATTTATCTATTCTTTTTTTCTTTTGTTCCTTCTGCATTGTCTATAAAGTCTTAGAAACTATTGTCTGACCTTAAGCTCTGAAGATCTTTCCCTACATTTTCTTCTAGGAGTTTGATAGTTCTGACTGATATAAAGATCTTGGATCTATTTTGAGTTAACTTTTGTATAATGTGTGAGGTAGAGGTAGTCCTTTTTTATTAGATAGAGTTCCAGTTTCCCAAGTACCACTTATTTAAGAGACTATTATTTCCAGATTGCATGGTCTTTGACCCCTTGTTAAAACTCAGTTCACCATAAATGTGAAGGTTGATTTCTGAATTCTAAACTCAATTCCATTTGTCTACATATCTGTCCTTGTGCCAGTTCCATGCTTTTTTGATTAAGGTGGTTTGTAATAAGTTTTAAGACCAGAAAGTGTGAGTCCTCCAACATCATTCTTCTTTTTCAGGATATATTTAGCTATTCTGGACACTTATCTTCCTAATAAGTTTGATGATTGGCTTTTTCATTTCTGCAAAGGTTGTTGGAATTTTCATTGAGATTTATTGTATCTATTAATCATTTTGCCTAAGTTGATATCTTAATGATATTTAGTTATCCAATCCATGAAACATGGAATGCCAATACATTAATTTAATTTCTTACATTCTTGGTTAGATTTATTCCCAGACATTAGATTCTTTAGTTGCTATAATGAATGGAATTTTTTATTTTTTCTTCTGATTGTTCATTGTTTGTAGATATATTAACACTACTAATTTTAGGGTCTTGATTTTGAAGCCTTCCAATTTGCTGAATTCATTTACTAGCTCTGGGAGTTTTTAATGTATATTTGTCAGGTTTTTCTGCATATGATAACATGCCATCTACAACTAGTGAAAGTTTTCCTTTCCAATTTGGATGTCTTTTATTTCTTTGTCATGCCTAATTGCTTTGACAAAAGACTCATCCAGTACAATGTTGATTAACAATGGTGACAGTGGGCATCCCTGTCTTTTTCCTAATCTGAGAGGGAAAACTTTCAATCTTTCTCAATTTAGTATGATATTAGATTTGGGCTTTTCATATGTTCACTTTACCATGCTGAGGATGCTTCCTTCTATTCCTAGTGTTCTAGTTGTTTTTATCCAGAAAGGGTGTTGTATTTTATCAAATGCATTTTCTGCATCAATTGAGATGGTGATGTATTTTCCCCTTCATTCTGTTAATGCGATGTATTATATTAATTGATTTTCCTGTGTTGAATCAACCTTGCATTCCAAAGGATATATCCCAGTTGATCATATTGTATAATTCTTTTAATATCCTGTTGGATTTGGTTTGCTAGCATTTGTTGAGGATTTTTTTATCTGTATTCATAAAATATATTTGTCTGTAGTTTACCTTTCTTGTGATATCTTCATCTGGCTTTGGGATGAAGGTATGAGGGCATGAAGGAAGGGGGCAATGCTAGCCATGTAGAATGAATTAGGGAATGTCCCCATCCTTTTCAATTTTTGGAAGAGTTTGAGCAGAACTGCAGTTAAATCTTGAAATGCTTGGAATAATTCCTCTGTGAAATGTTTTGTTCCTGGATTTTTCTTTTAGAAGCTTCTTGATTACAGATACAATATCTTTATAGTAATTGGTTTTTTGGTATCTTCTATTTCTTCTCCAGGCTATATAGGTAGTTAGTGCATTTCTAAGAATTTGTCCACTTCAGGGTAGTTTATTGATATACAATGTTCCATAATATCCTCATATAATCCTCCTTATTTCAGCTGGTAGAGATTATTTTCCCCATTTTTCATTTCTAATTTTTGTTATTTCTATCCTCTCTCTCTTTTTCTTTGTCAGGTATATAAAGATTTGTCAATTTTCTAGATTGTTAAAAGAGCCAACTTTGAATTTTATTGATTCTACCTTTTTTCTTTCATTATCTAGTACTTATTTTCTGCCTTATGCTTTGTGTTTAGTTTGTTTTTTTTCTAGTTCTTCTGGTTTTGAGGTTAAGTCTCTGATTTGAAGTCTTTCTTCCTATATGATGGAAACATTTAAAACTTTAAATTTCCATCTTAGCATTGCCTTTTCTGCATCTTATAAATCTTGGTATGTTGCAATTTTACTTTAATTCACTTCAAGACATTTCTTAATTTCACATATGAGTTTCTCTTAACCCCAATGGTTGTTTGACTATGTTGTTTAATTTTCACCTATTTGTGAATTTTCCTTTTCTTCCTTTTTTATTGATTTCTAGCTTCATTCCACTGTGGTTGGAAGATAGACATTTATTATTCCAATATTTTTTAATTTGTTGAGATTTGTTTTATAACCTGACATGTGCTCCATCCAGAAGAACGATCCTTTTCCACTTGAAAAAAATGTGTACTCTCCTTTAGTTGGATTAAGTGCTCTAAATGTCTGTTATGTCTAATTGGTTTAGAGTGTTGTTCAAGTCTTATATTACCTTATTGATCTTCTGTCTAGATGATCTATCCATTACTGAAACTGATGTAGTAACATCTCCCACTATTGTACAGCCATCAATTTCTCTGTTCAAATCTGTCATTATTAGCTTCATGTATTCTGAGGTTTTGCTGTTAGGGTCATATATATTTATAATTGTCCCATCTTTTTGTTGAATTGTCCCCTTCATCAGTATAGAATGACCCTCTTGTCATTAAAAGGGTTTAACTCTTTTTTACATAAGGTGTATTTTAGCTCATATTAATATAGCTACCCTAGCTTTCTTATGATTAGTACTTGCCTGGTGTGCTGGTTTAAAAGGATTATGTGCCCTAAAAAAACTGTGCATTAATATCATCATGTAGAGGCAGTCTTTTCTTTTAATACATTTTCAGGACTTTAGGTTGCTGTTCCAGTTTGCTAGCTGATGAAATGCAATATACCAGAAATGGAATGGCTTTTAAAAAGGGGAATTTAATAAGTTACAAGTTTACAATTCTAAGTCTGTGAAATTGTCCAAATTAAAACAAGTTTATAGAAATGTCCAATCTAAGGCATCCAGGGAAAGAAACCATGGTTTAAGAAGGCCAATGAGATTCAGCATTTCTGTCTCTGCTGGAAGGGCCCACAGCAAACATGGTGACATTTGCTGGTTTTCTCTCCAGGCCTCTTGCTTCATGAAGCTCCCCAGGAGGTGTTTTCCTTCTTCATTTCCAAAGGCCACTGGCTAGAGGACTCTGTGGTTCTCTGGCCACTCTGTAATGGTTTTGTAACTCTTTCCTCATTCTCAAAAGGAACTCTTTCCAAAATGTATCCTCTTTTATAGGATTCTGGTAAACTAATCAAGACCTATGTAGAATGGGTGGAGACACATCTCCATCTGATCAAGTTTAATACTCACAATTGATTGAGTCACATATCCATGGAGATAACCTAATCAAGTTTCCAGCCTATAGTGCTGAATAGGAAATAGAAGAAACCATTGTTCCCACATGATTGGGATTAAAACATGGATTTCCTAGGGTACATAAATCCTTTCAAACTGGCACTTTTCCCACCCTCTGGACTTTAGAAAAGACATATTTTTCCAATACACAGAGTACATTCATTCCATAACAATATCAGAAAGACTTAGAGCATTTCAGTAACAATACAAATACAATACAAAATTAGAAACCATGCAAAATCTCATCAAATTCTGTTTCAAGCATGGTCTGTCCTAAGGTAAAAGTTCTCCTCTGTCTCTGGACCTGTAAATCTCAGAACAAGTTATTTGCTGCCAACATACAAAGGAGGAAAACTCATAAGATACATATACCCATTTCCATAAGGAGAAATTGTAAGAAATACAGGGGTCACCGGACCCAAGCAGTTCTGAAAACCTTCAGGGCAAAGTCCATTAGACTTCAAAGTCTGAGAGTCATTTATCTTCAGAGCTATATAAAGCAGCCATCCCAAACTTTCCAAGGGCTTATGCAGTGGCCCATCTCTTTCTGAATGCAATCTTGGGGGACATTGGGGTGGGGAATCCAACTTTTTCTTGGCTCCATTCTCTCCACGCAGCAGAGTTCATGCAGGATCTCTGACATCTTTGGAGCACCCACTCAACCTTACCACGTGTTGGCAGCCAGGCTCTCCCCAAACCCCAAGGAATGTGCTGCATCCTCTCCAAGGCCTGAGGCAGCACCACTTTGCCATTGTAATGAGGTGGAAGGCCCATCCTCTGCCTTTGGAGCAAACTCACCCTCCTCATGAGTTTGGGTGGATCTACTCTCTTATTCCAAGGCTTCTTGACTTCAGATCTCAACCTCCATGGTTCTGCCTCTGAAGATATTTTTAAACCTGCACATTTTCCCTTTTCTGGGCATCCCAGTCCAGACTGCTCTGTTTATAAATAAGGCTCTGTTTATACAGGCCCCATAGCATTCTTATTGGCTTTCTATGCAGCAGCCTTGGATCATGCCCATCAGACATAGGAAGTTTCCACAAATTCTTAATGGATAACTCCATATCCATTTCTGTCTTTCTCTGAAATGACTGACTGGTTCCACATTTGGTTAATCCTCATGTGGGACACCACACTCTGGGATTGCCCTTCCTGGGAGCCCAGAATTTTCCAGAACATAAATTTTTGGTTTCTTCTTACCCAAGAATTCAGTTCTCAGCTTATCTCTTTCTTGTCACATTTCACCATAATCTGTGAGGAGAAAACAACCTGCACTTTCCACATTTGCTTCAGAAATCTCTTCTGCTAAATATCCAAATTCATGGCTTTTAAAGTCTGCCTTCCAGCCAAAGCTACTAGTCAACTTTGCCAGATTATCTGCCACTTTTAATACAAGGATTATCTTCCTTCCAGTCTGCAATAACACGTGCTTCATTTCTGTCTAGAGCCTGGACAGAGGTGTCTTTAGAGCCCACATTTCTACCAACAGTCTCTTCAAAGCATTCTAGGCCTTTTCTATCAAGCTTCTCACAACTCATCCAGATTCTTCTGCTTATCCATTTAAAAAGACATCCCAACATGTTTTGTATTTACAAACCACAGCAACACCCACTTCACTGATATCAAAATCTGTTCTAGTTTGGTAGCTGCTGAAATGCAATATACCAAAAATGGAATGGTTTTTAAAAAGGGGAATTTAATAAGTCACATGTTTACTCTTCTAAGGCTGTGAAATTGTCCAAATTAAAACAAGTATAGAAGTGTCCAATCTAAGCCATCCAGGGAAAGATAACATGGTTTAAAAAGGCCAATGATGTTCAGCATTTCTGTCTCAGCTGGAAGGGCACATGGAAAGCATGGTGGCATCTGCTGGCTTTCTCTCCAGGTCTCTTGCTTCATGTAGCTCCCCAGGAGGCATTTTCCTTCTTCATCTCCAAAGATCACTGGGTGGAGGACTCTGTGGTTCTCTGGTCATTCTGTCATGCTTCTGTAGCTCTTTCCTCATTCTCAAAAGGAACTCTTTCCAAAATGTATCCTCTTGATTAATGCAACCAATCAAGACCCATGTAGAATGGATGGAGACACATTTCCATCTAATCACGTTTAATACCCACACTTGATTGAGTCCCATACTCATGGAGTTAAGCTAATCAAGTTTTCAACCTATAGTACTGAATAGGGATTAGAAGAAACTTGCTCCCACAAGATTGACTGGGATTAAGACATGACATTTCTAGGGAACATTAATCCTTTCAAGCTGCACAGTTGGAGGCTTGATTAGATTGTCCCCATGGAGATGTGGCTCATCCAATTGCCGGTATTGATTAGAGGGAGATGTGATTTCACCCATTCCCATGAGTCTTGATTACTTTACTGGAATCCTTTAGAAGAGGAAGCATTTTGGAAAAGTTTGAGATCATGGACAGCCATAAGAACCTGGAGAGACCACACTACCAGAAACCTTTGTATATGAAGAAGGAATAGGCCCACAGGGGATCTTCATGAAACAAGAAGTCTGGAGAGAAACTGGCAGACATTGTCATATTTGCCATGTGCCTTTCCAGTTGAGAGAGAAACCCTGAACATCATCAGCCTTCTGGAGCCAAGACATTTTCCCCTGGATGCCTTAGATTGGACATTTCTATAACCTTGCTTTGATTTGGACATTTTTCAGTCTTGGAACTGTAAATTGGTAACTTAGTAAAGCCCCCTTCTTAAAAACCATTCTATTTCTCTTGTATTGCATTCTGGCAGATAGCAAACTAGAACACCTGATATGCAATTTTCCCATCCTTTCACTTTCAACTACATGTATCTTTTAATTTAAGATGAAATCCCTTGCCAACAGTGCATAGTTGGGTCATGATCTTTTGTGTATTCACCCATTCTTTGACTTTTAGCTGATCTTACATTTCAAGCACCTACTGATAATGCAGATCTTTCTTTGGAAAATTTGCTATTTAGTGTTTTCATGTTTTGTGCCCTTATTTTCCTTCAATTCTTCAGTTAATATCTACTTTTATATTTCTTTGATTCATTGTGTTTGTTTTTTTACCATATTTAGTACCTTTTGTTTTATATCTGGATATATTTTTCATATATTTTCTTTATGGTTACCATGAGGTTAAAGTTTAAAATCCTAATTATATAACAATCATATTTGGTGTGATACCAACTTAACTTCAGTAGCATGCACATACAATTTTCCTATACTTCTCTGTTCCAAAACCTTTCTTTTTGTACTTTTAACCACTTACAACTTTGTATTTTTTGTCCAAAACCAAAGATTTATCATTTTTTATGCATTTGCATTCTAACACCTGTAGGAAGTAACAAGTGGAGTTACATTGCAAACAATCCACTAAAGTAATACTGGCATTTATAACTGCTGATATTTTCACCCTTACTTCAGATCTTTATTTCTTTATATCACCTTGAACAAATGTCTGGTGTTCTTGCCTTTCTGTATACATAATTCCCTTTACCATTGCTCATAGTGCGGGTCTTGATGTGATAAACACCTTCACATTTTGTCTTGAAATATCTTAAACTCTTCCTCATTTTCATAAGAATGTCCTAGTGGATATAAAATTCTTGGTTGGCCTCCCCCTGTCTATGTGGGACATGACTCCCAGGGGTGTGGACTTTCCTGGCAACGTGGGACAGAAATCCTAGAATGAGCTGAAACTCAGCATCGAGGGATTGAGAAAATCTTCTCAACCAAAAGGGGGAAGAGAGAAATGATACAAAATAAACTGTCAATGGCTGAGAGATTCCATACAGACTCGAGAGGTTATCCTGGAGGTTATTCTTATGCATTATATAGATATCACCTTGTTAGTCAAGATGTAATGGAGAGGCTGGAGGGAACTGCCTGAAAATGTAGAGCTGTGTTCCAGTAGCCATGTTTCTTGAGGATGATTGAATAATGATATAGCTTTCACAATGTGACTGTGTGATTGTGAAAACCTTGTGTCTAATGCTCCTTTTATCTATCTTGTCAACAGACGAGTAAAACATTTGGAAGAAAAATAAATAATAGGGGGAACAAATGTTAAAATAGATTTAGATTGAAATGCTAGTGATCAATGAAAGGGAGGGGTAAGGGGTATGGTATGTGTGAATTTTTTTCTGTTGTTTTTTTATTTCTTTTTCTGAATTGATGCAAATGTTCTAAGAAATGATCATGATGATGACTATGCAACTATGTGATGATATTGTGAATTACTGATTATATATGTAGAGTGGAATATCATAAGTTAAGAATGTTTATTTGTTGTTATATATTTTTTAATTAAAAATTAATAAAAAAAGAAAAAAATCTTGGTTGGCAGGTTTTTTTTTTCCTAAAGCACTTTCAGTATTTCAGCCAAATTCCTTCTTCCCTCCAAGGTTTAAATAAGAATGCAGCATTCAATTTCATTAAGACTCTCTTGAACATAAACACAGCACTTTTTTTTGGTGCTTCCAGAACTCTCCTTGTCCTTTGCCTTCAATAGTGTGAATAATACATTACAGCATCCATTTTCCTTCATCATTATCCTTTTTGTTCTTCTTGGATGTGCACATCCATATCTTTTGCTAATTTTAAGAATTTCTGTCTCATAATTTCTTTGAATATTTCTTCTGCCCCTTACTATCTGTTCTAATTTGCTAGCTGCCGGAATGCAACACACCAGAGACAGATTGGCTTTTAATAAAAGGGGATTTATTTTGTTAGCTCTTCATAGGAAAGGCAGCTAACTTTCAACCGAGGTTCTTTCTTATGTGGGAAGGCACAGGGGGATCTCTGCTGGCCTTCTTTCCAGGCCTCTGGGTTCCAACAACTTCCCCTGGAGTGATTTCTTTCTGCATCTCCAAAGACCTAGGCTGAGCTGCGAGTGCTGAGATGACATATGCTGAGTTGCTTAGGCTGTGCTACATTGAGCTCTCTCATTTAAGCACCAACCAACTAAATCAACATCATTCATTGCAGCACGCATGCCTCTTAGCTGACTACAGATGTAATGAGCAACAGATGAGGTTCACATACCATTGGCTCATGTCCACAGCAACAGAACTAGGTATCTTCACCTGGCCAAGTTGACAACTGAATCAAACTAGCACACTGTCTTTCCCCACCTGTTAGGACTCCTGTAACGTTTATATTGGTATGCTTGATAATATCCCAGAGATTTCTTAGGCTGTTTTCACTTTTTATCATTTTTTTATCTTTCTCTTCCTATCCCAGGCTCATTTCAAGTATCTTGTCTTGGAGTTCATGGATTCTTTCTTTTTGTAGTTCCATTCTGCTCTTCAAGGTCTCATAAGAATATTTCATTTCTGTTATTGTGTTCTTATATCCACTATTCGGTTTGTTTCTATATAAAAATTTCTATCTCATAACCAAGATTCTCATATTGCTCATGAACTATTTTCCTGATATCTTTTAGTTCTTTCTCTTTAGATTTGTCTTCATCTCCCTGAGCATTTTTTTTTGTTTTCTAAACTTTTCTATTGTATACTATAACACATATACAAAGCAAAGAAATAAAGCAATGGTTTTCAAAGCACTCTTCAACAAGTAGTTACAGGAGAGATTCAAAGGTTTCTCATGGTCTGTCCTATGATCCTCCCAGATTTTTCCTTCTAGCTGCTCCAGAATATAGGAGGCTAGAAGGACTAAATATTTTTTATCATCACAATTGACTTATATTTATTTTCTGTGAAAAATAACATATCTACAAGAAAACAAATTTCAAAGCACAGTGCCACAATTAATTGTAGAATAGGTTTCAGAGTTTGGCTGGGTTACAATACCACAATTGTATGCTTTTACTTCTACCTGTTCTAGGATACTGGAGAAAAAAAGAGACGTCAATTTAATGATTCAGCAGTCATATTAATTTGTTAAATGCTATCTTCTCTGTATAACTCCAACATCACCTTTGATCTTTCGATTCTTCTCTTGAGGGGTATTTGGGTTATGGCCATTCTAAATTTTTAATCTTGGAAGGGGCACTCAATAATAAGGGGTAGGGAGGTGGAACTAGCTGATATTCTGGAGAGGCTGGGCCCTCTAGGTTTCAGGATTTATCTGACCCAGGTACCCATCTGGAGGTTGTAGGTTTCTGGAAAGTTAATCCAGTGCATGAAACTTTGTAGAAACTTATACAATGTCCTAGGTGTTCTTTAGGATTGGCTGGAATGGTTTTGATTGGAGTTTGGCAAGTTATGATAGGTAGCAATATCTAACAGAAGCTTGCATAAGAGCAACCTCCAAAGTAGCCTCTCGATTTTATTTGAACTCTCTCTGCCACTGATATTTTATTAGTTACACTTCTTTTCCCTTTTTGGTCAGGATGGAATTGTTGATCCCATGGCAACAGAGCCAGACTCATCCCTGGGAGTCATCTCCCACAACACCAGGGAGAGTTCATTCCTGGGTATCGTGTTTGATATAGGAGGGAGGACAATGATTTCACTTGAAGAGTTGGGCTTAGATAGAGTGAGGCCACATCTGAGAAAAAGAGGTCCTCCAGAAGTAACTCTAGGGCATACCTTTGGTAGATTAAGCTTCTCTGCTACCTATATAAGCTTCACAAGAGCAAGCCTCAAGATCTAGGGCTTCACCTATTGGTTTGGCTGTCGTTAAAATTTGATACAGTATCAGGGGATTCCTTGATGGTAAAGTTCAATAATTCCATATTTCTGCTCCCATCCCTTGAGGGACTTTGCCAATACTTTTTTATTATCTGCTTATTATATTCTAGAATGTATCCAGGCATTACATTAAGCTACACAGGATTAAAGGTCCTCTTTCTTATTCTGGGATCCCTGTGTTTCAGTTGTTCAAATGAGCTACAGAGATAGGTTGAGATAGAGTATATGCTACAGAAAATTTAGGTTCCAGACAAAATAAAACATTCTTCCTTTGGTCTCAACGAGTATGTGTGGCTATAAAATACAGACAAGGTCTTCTTACCCATGTGTTCTGAATTACTTTAACCCTGAACTGGTCAGCTTTGTTCTTATCTCTAAATACCATGACATATATATATATATATATATACACATATGCTTCTTCAAAATCCAGAAATAATAATTACCACTCCAGACTAATTGTGTCTGTTATAAGATCTTACAGTCTAGGTCTCTGTTTTGTTATATGCATTTTCTAAAGGAGACCATAGAATAATTGCTCCTTCATTTCTGGTTTATTTTGCCTCAACAAATGTCCCACAGGTTCATTCACATCATTGCATGCAGTTGTGGGGTGCACTGAAAGAGAGACCACATAATTCAAAACTGCAAACCAATTTGGAGTCTTTATTAGCCAGCTGGCAACTGCCTCAGAAACTTCCAAGAAGAAAGATTCAGAGAGCTACCCCCAGAGGTTTTCAAGGTGTGCTTATAAAGGCTAAAATCACGTTGTGGTTTTGCAGTTGCTAGTAAGCAAGCGTATTGTAGAAGCAGAAAAATGTCGTTAGCTGTTGCCAAAACACATCCCATTCTCTCAGTTTCCTAACACTGATTATTGTTTAACCCTTGGGGACATTCCACCCCAGTGTTGTGGGGACTTTCCCTGCTTGGGCCTGATTGATTGCTTCTGGCCCTCCGCACATGCCTCACAACTTCATCCCTTTTTATAGCAGCACAATATTAGATCATATGTATCCACCATCACTCACCAATCTACTCACTCAGTGCAACTTTCAGCAACCTGCATTCATTAGGCATCATGTATAATGCCCAAAGTCCACAGTCCACCAACACTCTCAATTTTAGATAATTTCATTATTTCCAAGAGAAATATAGCAAAAAAAATACACACCCTCACCAAATAAGAAATCTATACTCCTCTTAACACTTGTCCCTCCCCCAATTATTTACCTCTGCTGTTTCTGTGGTACTGCTGGTGCTTTCCTGTTAAACATAGCCCATGGCATGAAAAAGCACTTTCCCCCTGTCCAATGGACTTAAACACTTATTGTACACAAATCACAACTTTGAAGTAGATCTTGCAAGAACTGATTGATATTTCTAGTGTTAATCTGTGGGACACATAGGTCTATACAACCTGTTTCACTCTTTTTCACCTTCAATATGGGAATATTACTTATAGGCCCACTAGAGAACTGCCTTCACTTCTATCTATTCCCTTACATTTGAGTTCAACCACATTAGGTAACCATTCACCCATCTCTAGCTTCCATGTATCTCCAAGTCCCCTATATTCTGTATTATAAGCCTCTGATTTTACCTTTACTGTGGTCATAAAAATGGAGTCATACAGTGTCTATCCTTTTGTGTCTGGTTATTTCACTCAGCATTATGTCCTCAAGGCTCATTCACCTTGTCATGTTCTTCAAGATGACATTTTGTCTTGCTGCTGCATAATATTGCATCATATGTATATGCCATATTTTGTTAATCCACTAGTATGTTGATGGGCGTTTGGCTTCTTTGCATCTTTTGGCATTTGTGAATAATGCTGCTATGAATGTCAGTGTGCAAATATCTGTTTGTGACACTGTTTTCATCTCTTCCTGGTACATACCATGTAGTGCTATTAGTGGCTCATAGGGCAACTCAATATTTAGATTCCTAGGGAACCTTCAAACTGTCTTTCAGTAGCTCCACCATTATACATTCCCACCAGCAGTGCATAAGTGTCCCAATTTCTCCACATCCTCTGCAGCATTTATAATTTCCTATTTGTTTAATAGTAACCATTCTTATAGGAGTGAGGTGGGATCTCATTGTAGTCTTGATCTGCATTTCCCTTATATCCAATGAAAATGAACATCTCTTCATTTGCTTTTGGGTCATCAGTATTTGCTCTCCAGAAAAATGCCTATTCATATCTTTAGCACATTTTATAATTTGGTCATTTGCTCTTTTCCTGTTGAGTTGTGTGATTTCTTGACGTATACAGGATATCAAACGTTTGTCCAATATTTGATTTCCAAATATTTTCTCCTATTTAGTTTGCTCCCACTGCACCTTTGGAGAAAGTCTTTGAGGTGCAGAGCATTGAGGAGTTCCCATTTATCTATTTTCTCTTTTGTTGCTTGTGCTTTGGGTGTAAAGTTTAGGAAGCTACCTCCTATTACTGGATCTTGAATTTTTTCCCCCTACATTTCCTTCTAGAAGCTTTATAGTGCTAGTTCTTATATTTAAGTGTTTTATCCACTTTGAGTTAATTTTTTATAGGGTGTAAGATAAGGGTCCTCTTTCATTGTTTTGGCTATTGATATCCTGTTCTTCCATGCCCGTTTGTTGGAAAGACTATTTTATCCCAGTTCAGTGGATTTGGAGGCCTTGTCAATAATTTGGTGGTCTATTTCTGCACTCTCAATTAGATTCCATTTGTCAATACTTCTGTCTTTGTGAGAGTACCATGTTGTTTTGACCACTGTGGCCTTATAATAAGTTTTAAAGTCAGAGAGTGTTAATCCTCCCACTTCGTTCTTCTTTTTTTAGGATGCTTTTAGCTATTCAGGGTCTCTTTCCCTTCCAGATGAATTTGGTAACTAGTTTTCCCATGTCTGCAAAGTAGGTTGTTGGAATTTTGATTGGTACCACTTTGAATTTGTAGATCAATTTGGGTAGAATTGCCATCTTAACTATATTTAACCTTCTTATCCCATGAGCTGGGAATGCCTTTCCATCTATTTAGATCTTCTTTGCTTTCTTTTTTGCATTGTTATGTAGATTTTTATGTTCTTTGCGACCTTAGTTAAGTCCATTCCTAGGTACTTGATTCTTTTAGTTGCTATTTTGAATGGAATTTTTTTTCCTTAAGTGATTCTTTAGTTTTATTGCTTGTACATAGAAATGTTGCTATTTTTACACGTTAATTTTATAGCCTGCCACCTTGCTAAATTTTCTTATTAGATCAAGCAACTTTGCTGTAGATTTCTCAGAATTTACCAAGTATAATATCATGTCATTTGTAAACAAGGAAAGTTTTACTTTTTTCTTTCCAATCTGGATGCCTTTTATTTCTTTGTCCTGCTTTATTGCTCTAGTTAGAACTTCTAGCACAGTGTTGTATAATTGTGGTCAGAGTAGGCATCCTTGTTTCATTCCTGATCTTATGGGGAAAGCTTTCAGGCTCTCTACATTGAGTAAAATTCTGGCTATCCATTTTTCATATATGCCCTCTATCATATTGAGGAAGTTACCTTTGAATCCTATCTTTTGAAGTGTTTTTATCAGAAAAGCAGTTTGAATTTTGTCAAATGTTTTTTCAGCATCAATCAAGATGATCATGTGATTTTTCCATTTTGATTTCTTAATATGCTGTATTACATTAACTGGTGTTCTTGCATTGAACCATCCTTGTATTTCTCGTCATGGTGCATAATTTTTTAATGTGTTGTTGGATTTGACTTGTTAACATTTTGCTGTAAATTTTTGTATCTATGTTCATTAGTGAGATTGGCCTGCATTTTTCCTTTCTTATAGCAGCTTTACCTTGGTTATTTATTAAAATGATATTAACTTCATAAAATGATATAGGTGGGGTTCCCTTTTCCTCAATATTTTGGAGGAATTTTAGTAGGATTTGTCTTAGCTCTTTTTGGAGTGTTTGATTGAATTCCCCTGTGAATCCATCTGGCCCTGGGCTTTTCTTTGTAGAAAGGTTTTTTGACTGATTGAATTTCTTTACTTGCAATTGGTTTGTTCAGATCTTCTATTTCTTTCTGACTCAATGTGGTTTGTTTGTGTGTTTCCAGGAATTTGTTCATTTCCTCTAGGTTGTCTAGTTTGTTAGCATGCAGTTGGTCATAGTATCCTCTTATGATTTCTTTATTTCTTCAGGGTCTGAGGTAATACACCCCTTCTCATTTCTGATTTTCTTTATTTGCATCATCTTTTTTCTTCGTCAGTCTTGCTCATGGTCCATCAACTTTATTGATTTTCTCATAGAACTAACTTTCAGTTTATTGATTCTTTCTGTTGTTCTTTTGTTCTCCCATTCATTTAACACTGTTTCAATCTTTATTATTTCTCTTTTATTTGCTTTGGGGTTAGTTTGCTGTTTTTTTTCTGAAGTTCCTCCAGATGAGCACTTAAGTCTTTGATTTTTGTTTTCTTATTTTTTAATATAGGCATTTAAGGCAATAAATTTCCCTCTCAGCACAGCCTTTGTCACACCCCATAAGTTCTGATATGTTGTATTCTCATTTTCATTCATCTCCAGATAGCTACTGGTTTCTCTAGCAATTTCTTCTTTGACCCACTGATTGCTTAAGAGTGTGTTATTTAATCTCCATATATTTGTGAAAGTTCTCATTCTGTCGAGGTTATTGTTATCCAGCTTCATTCCATTGTGGTCAGAGAAAGTACTTTGAATAAATTCAATGTTTTTAAATTTATGAACGCCTGTTTTACATATGATCTATCCTGGAGAATGTTCCATGAGTGTTAGAGAGGAATGCATATCCTGGTGTTTTGGGGTACAATGTCCTATATATGTCTGTTAGGTCTAATTCATTTATCAAGTTGTCTACCTTTTCTATTTCCTTTTTAATCTTCTGTCTGTTTGTTCTATCTATAGAGGAGAGTGGTGTATTGAAGTCTTCTACTATTTTTTTTGAAACATCTCTCACTCGCTTCAGTTTTGCCAATGTCTGTCTCATGTACCTTGGAGCTCATTGATTGGGAGCATAAATATTTTTATTGTTATTTCTTCTTGGTGAATTGTCCCTTTTATTACTATATAGTGTTCTTCTTTGTCTCTTATGATGTCTTTACATTGAAAACCTATTTCATCCTATATTAGTGTAGCTATTCCTGCTTTCTATGGCTTGCAACTTGCATGGAAATTTCTTTTTCCATTCTTTCACTTTCTATCTATTTGTATTTTTATGTCTAAAATGAGTCTCTTGTAAGCAGCATAGAGCTGGATTTTATTTCTTATTACATTCTGCCAATCTGTATCTTTTAATTGGTAAGTTTAGTCCATTAACATTCAAAGTTATTACTGAAAAGACGTTCCTTGCATGCACCATCTTATATTTTAAATTTTATTTGTTAGATGTACATAGTCTTTTCCCCCTTTCTCTTTTTATTCTTTAAGTTACCCTTACTAGAATTCTTCAATTCTTTGCCATCATCCAGACCTCCCTTTCCTGCCTTTTTTTTTCAACTGGCAGAACTCTGTTTAGTATTTCTTATGAGGGTGGTCTCTTGCTGACAAATTCTTTCAGGATTTATTTGCCTGTGAAGATTTTAATTTCTCCCTCAGTTTTGAAGGACAAGTTGGCTGGATACAGAATTCTTGACAGGAAGTCTTTTACTTTCAGGGTCTTAAATATATCATAACATTGCCTTCTTGCCTCCCTGGTGCCAGTTGAGTAGTCTGAACTCAGTCTTATGTAGTTTTCCTTGTATGTAGTAGATTGCTTGTCTCTTATCACTTTCAGAATTTTCTACTTCTCTTCAACATTTGACAGACCAATTAGCATGTGTCTTGGGGAAGGCCTGTTTGGATTTATTCTATTTGGAGTTCATTGAGCTTCTTTGACTTGCACATTTATGTCCTTTACAAGGGGTGGGAAGTTTCCCCCCATTATATCCTCAACTAATCTTCCTAGCCCTTTACTCTTTTCTTCTCCTTCTGGGTCACCAATGGTTCTTATGTTTTTGCACTTTGATTGTCCATCATTTCCCAATTGATCCAATTCAAATTTTTCCATCTTTTCTGCCATTTGCTGTTTTGAGTGTTCTAAGTCAGTTGTCCTATCCTCCAGTTTGTTTATTCTTTCTTTTTTCTTTCTGATCTGCTGTTGTGTACCTCTAGTAGGTTTTTTATTTGGTCTACAGAATCTTTAATCTCTGTGATATCTGCTATTTTTCTATTTATTCTTTCAAATTCCTCTTTCTGCTCTTCTAGTGTCTTCTTGATCTCCTTTATGCCATTAGCCATCCCATTTATTTTATTTTGTAGAGTTATATGAACATCTTTGACTAGTTGTTCCAATGTCTGTGTCTCCTCTGGTGTTTTAATTTCATCATTAGGCTAGGTTATACCTGGCTGCATTGTGTTATGCTTAGTGATCTTCTATTGTTTTTGCCACATGTAAATATCATGATTCATTTACTATGGAAAGTGATTTCCTTCAGTAGTCTAAAGCCTTGGGTTTGTGGAGTGGATGTGTTGATGGATGCAGATCATGGGGTGGGACACAACAGTGTGTGTGCACTGCAGCACAGATATAGGTGCAGATTAGGGATGCTATGCGGGTGCCTGTGAGCTTGGATACCCAGCAGCAAGGGAGGATGTGAGGATGTGGCTGTGTGGGTGTATGTGTCTGAGAGGTATGGTGCTGATGTGCACTGGTCTAGGGCATGGGGCACTTGTGCGACTGTGCAGAGCTATGACGGCTGGTCTGCATTTCACCCACATGGGCTGATTGTGGGTGTGACCCAGCTGCACAAGTCAGTACATCCCCAGTGCTAGGGGATGTGTCAGGGGGCCATACACATGCATGGGTCTAGGAGTACCATAAACTGATGTACCCATGTGCAGAGCTCAGAAAGGGCAGGGTGGGGCTTTGCGACTGTATGGGCTGTGGGCGGGTGTAGTCTGGGTATGGAAGTAAGTGCCCATGGCCTTTTTGTGCTGGTGAAAGCCTGCAAGGAGCATGAATGAGGAGGTAGCGCTTGGAGGGGGTACAGGAGAGGTGGGTTGGGCTGCACTTGGGATGGGGGTGTGGGGCAGGTATGCGTGTGAGGGATTGGTGTGGGGGTGCTTGGAGTGTGTGAAGTGTGGGCGGGTGAAAGGGTTTAGGTGTGGGGTGAGTCATGGGTCACAAGGCTGCACTGGTGATGGTAACACATTTAAGGAACATGGCTTGGCTTACTTCCTAGTCCCTGTCTCCTTGTCTGAGCATTCTTGCGGGCTCCAGGCTTCTGTGTTAGGCTGTTTGCACTAGCCCGTCTCCAGTTCTCTGCTTCTCAGTTCCTCAGCTTTTGCAGCCAGGGACACCCTAGGTGGTGCAGAAGACTCTAACAGGTCACTTACACTCTGAAATCGTCATCTCAGTAGCCCACCCATCCCCTTTCTCACTGTTCTGTGGAGCTGGGCTGAGCTCGATCTATCCTATTGCACCATCTTCCTGGAACTTCTCCTTGAGCATTTTTAAAATCATTTTTAGAGGTTTTGTTCAGTATATCCTCATTCTCATCTTCTTCATTGGTGTTTTCTGGATATTTATCCTCTTCCTTTGGATGAGCCTTCATCTCCTGTTTCATTGTGTGTCTTGTAAATTTTTTTTGCACTCTGTACAGTTTATTATTTTAAAATGTTGAATCTGGGACTTATTCCTTTACATGTCTGTTTCTTTATTTTGTAACCAGCTGCTACCGACAGATGCTTTCCAGAGTTTAGCCCACCTGTTAAGAGGATCCGTTCAAGGTGAATGAAGTGTGCAGGGTTTTCCCTGTCTTTTTGGGCCATTGTGTTGTCCTGGGCATTTGCTTGTTAGATATTTTTAAATTGTCTTGTTTACAAGAATTTGTTTGTCCTTTCAGTTTTCAGAAAATTAACCTCCTCTCAAGGGTATTTGAAACCAGCAAGGCTTTCCCAAGACTACCTCTATAGCTTTTACTCATTTCATTGTCTCAAGCTGTTTTTGCTTGGAGGAGAAATTCCTTGCATGAGATGGCTGTCCAAAATTTAACCATTCCCATCCAAAACATGGTCAGGGATATATGTAGTGGTACAGACCAGCTCAATAGTGTCTTGGAGAGTGGATCATGAAAGGAGGCCAGAGCATCTTTCATGGTTACCTAAAGCTGAATTTCTTGGCCTTTCTAGCAAATGCAGCCCTTCAACTAAGTGTCCCCTGCAGTCCTGAAGAAGTTCTGTATCTTTAAATCACCTCTGTCACAGCCTTTTTGCAGGGCTGGTTGAAACATTGGCCACTCTCAAAACTGGGGACCCAGTAATCCAAAGTAATCAAAAGCAAAGATCAGTGATCTGCTGTGCCCACCCCTGGTCTTAAAGAACAAATGTTTATACCATTTTGTCACCCACTAGCTGGCCAGGGTCTGGATCCACAGTGACCTGTTCCAAGAGCAGGAGATGGAACCCATAGTCACCATGTAGAGAGGACAGTTTGCTGCTGTTCAGCATATTTTATCAGCCTCTTCTTCTTGCTCGTCCCTGGATGCTCTAAAGTGATTTTCTGGCATCCAGAGTGTAAAATACTTGTTTTATACAATTTCTCCCTGTTTTTCTAAACTCATCTGTCCATACCATAGATAAAAAGAGCATCAGAACAAAGTTTTCACAATCACACAGTCACTTTGTCGAAAGCTATAGCATTATACAATCATCTTAAAGAAGCATGGCTGCTGGAATATGGCTCTACAGTTTTTATTCACTGTTCAAATCACTCTGGGATTTATCGGGGCATTACTCTGGACAAACCTACAAAATCTCATGCCCTACTCAAGGTTCTATGTACTTATGGTGTTCAATTAAACTGTCCATATGCATTAGTTAGGGTTCTCTAGAGAAACAGAATCAACAGGAAATATTCATAAATATAAAATATATGAAAGTTTCTCACATAACTGTGGGAATGTAGAGTCCAAAATCTACAGGGCAGGCTGTGAAGCTGATGATTCTGTTGGAGGGTCTGGGTGAACTCCACAGGAGAGGCTCGCCAGCTGAAGCAGTAAAGAGAGCCTGTCTCTTCTGAATCTTCCTCAAAAGGCTTCCAGTGATTAGATTAAGCATCACTCATTAAAGAAGACACTCCCCTTGTCTGATTACAAATGGAATCAGCTGTGAATGTAGCCAACGTGATCATGATTTAATTCTATGAAATGTCCTCATAGCAAAAGACAGGCCAGCACTTGCCCAACCAGACAAACAGGCGCCACCACCTGGCCAAGTCGACAAATGACCCTGTTCATGACACCATATAAGTTATATTGGGACACACACTAGTCAAAATATAAATTTTGTACCAAATAAACATTTTTCATTAGTCTCACACATAAGTTAAAGTTTTAAAACATGAATTACCATCTATTTTCAACACCCTGCAATATTAACCTTCCTTTGTTTCTCCGTGTTTAATAGTTTTTCTGATGGAAAAACTGTGTCCTGGCACTCCTTACTCTTCTATCTTCCCCAAGTCCTCCCCTTTGTACTCCACTTACTGTTTCTATGAGTTTACATATCCTTTGATATTTTCTTTGTGGTTACCATGGGGCTTAAGCTTAAGATCTTAAATCTATAAAAATTTCATTTGATTTGATACTCACTTCAATATATATATATTTTTTTTCCCTGCCCCTCACTACCCCCCTTTATGTAGTTCTTGCTCCAAATTACATGATTATACATAATGAATCAAAAACTTTGATTTATCATTACATTACATCATCCAGGGTGAAATGAGATCCTACCACTTCTATACAGCCTTTTTCTTGATTTGGTGCTTGACCTGTTTCTGTAGTCCTTTAACTGTTTCTGGAGTTTGTGAAAGAGGTTTATGCCAGTTCTGGTTGGTTGTTCAGAACTTCCATGGGAGGATGGAATTCTGAGGCCTCTCACGCCACCTTCTTGATCTTTCAAAGTTGTGTTGAATGGCCAATTTGATACAAAAACTAAACCATTTATCAAAAACAAATATTTATGATCTTATTGTGAATATCTTAATGAGAAAAAGATATTAAACTTCAGACTTTCTTAATTGACAATTCCCATCTGGACTATAGAGCAAAAGTTGATTTGAGTGACTACTTTTTTAACTCTCCAAGGATGGTATATAACTAAAACCAGTCCAGATGTATAATCAAGAAATTAAATATTTAAACATAATGGATGCCATAGTGTGTTAGGACTGAATTATTCCACGGAATACCGACCTGTTAGATTAACTGTGAATTTGACATGATTCTAAAAGGATTTTCCCTTGACTGGCTTGTAATTTTCACAAGTTTTTTCATATTTTAGAATCACAGAGTTCTGGAAAAACTCAGTTTTGTATAATGATAAGCATTTTGGCCACATTACCCAGCAACATAGGTGGATTAGCAGGGGTTGTTTTGTACATTGACACAGAATGAGCATTTTCTACTTTCCATAACAAAGCTTTATTTTTGTAACTTCTTTATGCACAGCAGGTAAACTTTACAAATAGATTAATAATTACCACTTTTTATTATCCAGACTTCTAGGTATTTTTTTTGAAAATTTTATTAGAGTAATTGTGGGTTATAAGAATAATTATGCACAAATTACAGGATTTCCATATGCCACTCTATTTTGAAAATCTTGCATTAATGTGGTATGTTTATTACAACTAACAAATAATATTTTATAACTTTTTCACTGTATAATATAACACGTACAAAGCAAAGAAAGGAAAAAGAAATAATTTTCAGAGCACTCTTCAACAAGTAGTTACAAGACCAATCCCAGAGTTTGTCATGGGCTACTATATCATACTCTCAGATTTTTCCTTCTAGCTGCTACAGAATATAGGAGGCTAGAAGGAATAAATGTTTTTATACCATCACAATCAATTTTTTTTCTATTTTTTGTGAAGAATAGCATGCATTCAAAAAAGCAATAAATTTCAAAGCACACTACAACACTTAGTTGTAGAACATATTTCAGAGATTGGTATGGGTTACAATTCCACAATTTTGGGTTTTTACTTCTAGATGCTCTAAGATACTAAAAGAAATATCAATTGAATGATAAAAGAAATATCAATTGAATGATTCAGCAGTCATATTCATTTATTAAACCTTACCTTTTTATAATTCTACTGTCACTTTTGATCTTTCTATCCACTCATTAGGGATATTTGGGCTATGCCCACTCTAACTTTTTCATGTTGGAAGGGGCTGTCAATAATAAGGGGTAGGGAGATCGAACTAGCTGATGTTTTGGAGAGGCTGGGTCCTCTGGGTATCAGGACTTAATTGGTCCAGGAACACATCTGTAGGTTGTAGGTTTCTGGAAAGTTACCCTAGTGCATGGAACCTTTGTAGAATCTTATATATTGCTCTAGGTGTTCTTTAGGATTGGCTGGAATGGCTTTAGTTGCAGTTCAGCAAGTTATGATAGGTAGCAATGTCTAACTGAAGCTTGCATAAGAGTGACCTCCAGAATAGCCTCTCAACTCTGTTTGAACTCTCTCAGCCACGGATACACTTCTTTACCACCTTTTGGTCAGGGTAGCATTGTTGATCCCACAGTGTCAGGGCTGTACTCATCCCTTGGAGTCATCTCCCATGCCACCAGGGAGGCTTTCTCTCCTGGATGTCATGTTCCACATAAGGGAGAGAGCAATGATTTCACTTATATTTGGGCTTACAGAGAGTGAGGCCACATCTGAGGGTCAAAAGAGGTGCTCCCAAAGTAACTCTTAGCCATACTTTTAGGAAGATTAAACTTCTCAATTACCTACATAAGCTTCAGAAGAACAAGCCTAAAGATCAAGGGCTTGGCTTATTGATTTGGGTGTCCCTAATGTTTGACAAAGTATCAGGGAATTCCCTAATGGTAAAATTTAATAGTTCCATATTTTTCCCTATCCCTCATGGGACTTTGCAAATAGTGCCAAATGATATTTTTATAATTGTAATATTTACTTATGAATTAACAGGGTATGCTATATATGTAATGCAGTTTTATGGATTTGATTTTTGTTTTTACTCCATTACCGCATATGCAACTTAACATTTCCCCTTTTAAGCACATTCAGGTATATATTTCAGAGTTGTTAATTATGTTCACAATGTTCACAATGTTATGCTACCATCACCCACAACCATTACCAAAGTATATCAGCCATTCCAAATACCAATTCAGTGTATTTCAAGCCTTAAACCATATTCCTTATTGTCAACCCATTCCCAAGCCACCTATATTCTAGATTTTGTCTCTGAGTTTGCTTATTCTTGCTATTTAATATCTTTGAGATCATACAATTCTTTGTGTCTAGCTTATTTAACTCAACATAATGTTTTCAGGGTTAATCCGTGTTTTTCCAGGTATCAAAACTCCATTTTTCAAGGCTGAAAACCATTCCATTGTATGTTCATATCAAATGTTCTTTGACAATTCATTGGTTGATGGACACTTGAGTTGTTTCCATCTTTTAGCAGTTGTGAATACTGCTACTATGAACATCAGTGTTCAAGTATCTGTTTGAGACCCTGCTTTAAATTCTTTGGGTATGTACTTAGTAAAGGGATTTCTTGATTTCCTTTTGTTTTCTGTGCTTTAGTTGTTGTCTAAGAAGCCATTGCCTACCAAAAGATCCTAAAGATACTTCTGTAAGTTTTCTCCTAGGAATATGATAGTTCTGGTATAGATATTTAGACCTTTGACCCTTTTTGAGTTGGTTTTTAACAAGGATTGAAGTAGCAGTCTTCCTTTATTCTTTTTAAACAAATGTTTAATTAGAGATGTTGTAGGTTTACAGAAAAATCATGTAGAAAAGACAACTTTCCAAAATATCCCCCTATTTTTAACACTTGGCATCAGTGTTGTACATTGATACAATTGATGAAAGAATATTATAATTGCTTGATGAAACATTATCCATAATTTACATTAGGATGCATTTTTCCCATATGCCACCATATAATTAACAACTTGCATGAGATGCATTTATTATAATTCATGAAATAAGATTTTTAAGACTGTACTATTAAATATAGTCCATCATTTATAATAGAGTTCGCTATATTCTACAGTTCTGTTTTATTATTTGTTTTATTCTATTAACATGTATACTACCTAAAATTCTCCTTTTACTAATTCACATGTAAAATATAGTGCTGTAATTACACTAACAATATTATGCTACCAACACCACAATACATTTACAGTTCTTAACAACAAACCCAGATAGAAATTTGTACAATTTAAGTGTTAACTCTCCATTTCCTACGTCCAAACTAGTCTCTGGTAATCTATACTCTAGATTATAATTCTACAATTTTGCTTGTTCTAGTTATTCCACAACAATGATATCACACAATATTCTTTTGTGGCTGGCTTATTTCATTCAAAATAATGTCTTCAATATTCACACATATTGTTACATGAATCAAAACTAATTTCCTTTTTAAGGCTGAATAATATTCCATTTTGTGTGTGTGTGTGTGTGTGTGTGTGTGTGTATGTGTGTGTATACCAAATTTTATTTATCCATTTATCAGTTGACATACACTTGGGTTGCATCTATTATTTGACAATTGTGAATAATTCTGCAATGAACATAGATGTGCAAATATCTTTTGAGTTTTTACTTTCAATTCTTTTGAGGATATTACTAGTATAGGGAATGCAAGGTCATATGCTAAGTCCATATCAGCTTTCTGAGGAAATGCCAAAGAGTCTTCCACAGTGGCTGCACCATTTTACATTCCCACCAGCAATGGATGTGTGTTCTTATTTCTCCACATCCTCTCCAATACTTGGAATTTTTTGTTTCTTTAATAGTTGTCATTCTATTGGGTGTGAGAAGATATCACATTGTGGTTTCGATTTACATTTCTCTAATAGCTAGTAATGTTGAGCATCTCTTAATGTGCTTTCCAGCCATTTGTTTATCATATTTGGAGAAATAGCTATTCAAGTGTTTTGCCCACTCATTATTGGATATTTTGCCTTTTTATTGTGAGCAGTAAAATTTCTTGATATATTCTGGATATTGAAATCTCAACAGATTTGAAGATTTCAAATATTTTTGCCCATTGATTAGGATGCCTATTCATTTTTGTGATGAAGTTTTTTGATGTGGAAAAGTTTTAGTTTTGAGGAGATAACATTTGTCTATTTTTTCTTTTTGCTGCTTGTGATTTGGAAGTAAATTCTACAAAACCATTGCCTAATGCAAGATCCTGAAGATGCTTACCTATATTTTCTTCAAAGGACTTTATGCTCCTGGTTCTTAAACTTGGGTTTTCATCCATTTTCATTTAATTTTTTATATATAATGTCTGTTAAGGGAGTTCCTTCATTCTCTTGCATATACATATATCTAGTTCTCCCAGCACCAAAAGCTAAAGAGACTATTCTTTTCCAATTGACTGGATTTGGCAGCCTTGTGAAAAGACAATTGGCCACTGATTTGATACTCTATTTTAGAAGTCTCCATTTGATTTCATTGGTCTATATAACTATCTTGGATCCAGTATCATGCTGTTTGAGTCATGGTAGCTTTGCAATAAGCTTTAAGATCAGGAAGTGTGAGACCTCCAAATTCATTCTTCTTTGTCAAAATAATTTTGGCTGTTATGGGTCCCTTATCCTTACCATTAAATTTTATGATCATGTGCTGATTTGAAATTATGCACCCCGGAAAAGCCATGCTTTTATAATCCAATCTTGTGGATACAGACATGTTATAGTGTGGGGCCTCTTGATTAGGCTATTTCCATGGAGATATGATCCACCCAGTTGTGTGTGGGAACGTTTGATTAAATAATTTCCATGGATGTGTGACGTTAACGATTCAAAGTGGATCTTAATTAGTTTACTGGAGACCTCAAAAAAGCTCACAGAGAAAGAAAGAGCTCTGAGTGAATACAGAGAGGAGATACCTAGTCACAGATATTTGGAGATGTTTTGAGAGCCAATATAGAAAGCCACTGGAATCAGAAGCTGAAAGCACTGTAGCCTGGAAGCAAAGGACCAGGAGATGCCAGCCACATGTTTTCCAGCTGACAGAGAAATCCTAAATGTGATTGGTCTTTCTTGATTGAAGGCATCTTCTTATTGATACCTTAATGTGGACATCTTCATAGTCTTAGAACTATAAACTTGTAACTTAATAAATCCTCTTTACAAAAGCTAAACTATTTCTGCTATATTTCATTCTAGCACCTTTAGAAAACCAAATAGATGGCCTATCCATCTTGCATAGTGGGCTGTTGATATTTTAGTTGAGATTGCATTCAATATCTAAATCATTTTGGGCATAAATTTTGGGCATAAGTTGGCATAAATGACAACTTAATGATATTTAGTCTTCCAATCCAAGAGCATGTTATGTCCATCCATTTATTTAGGTCTTCTTCGATTTATTTTATCAAGGTTTGTAGTTTTCTGTGTACAGAACCATTGTATCTTTAGTTAAAATACTTAATTACATAGGTATATGATTCTTTTAATTGCTATTGTAAAGGGATATTTTTCTTAATTTCCTCCTCAGACTGCTACCTGCTAGTGTATAGAAATACTATTGATTTTTACATGTTAATTTTGTATTTACCACATTGCTGAACTCATTTATTAGCTCAGTAGATTTGTTGTAGATTTTTCAGGGCTTTCTAAATATAGGATCATGTGATCTGCAAACAGTGAAAGTTTTCCTTTTTTACTGTTTAGGATGTATTTTATTTTTTTCTTGCCTATCTGCTGTACTTATCACATTTGGCACAATGTTGAGTAATAGTGAGGACAATAGTCCTGTTTGCCTTGTTCCCAAACATACAAAGAAATCTTTTAATCTTTCACCATTGACTATGATGTTAACTGTGAGTTTTTAATAGATTCTCTTTATCCTGTCGAGGAAGTTTCCTTTGATAACTCTCTTGACATATGTTTTACAATGAAAGGATGCAGATTTGTCAAATGTCTTGTCTGCATTGATGGGGATGATAACGTGGTTATTCTCCTTCAATTTGATAATATGGTGTATTTTATTAATTGATTTTCTTATGTTGAATCACCCTTGCATACCTGGGATAAAACCCACTTGATGATGGTGTATAATTCTTTTACTGTGCTTTTGGATTCGATTTGCAAGAATTTTGTTCAAGTTTTTGCATTTACTTCATCAAAGAGACTGGTGTGTAATTTTCTTTTCTTTAGTATCTTTATCTGACTGTGATATTAGTGTGATGTTGGCTTCATAGAATGGTTTAGGTAGAGTTCCCTCATCTTAAGTTTTTGGAAGAATTTGAGAAGGATTGATATTATTTATTCTTGGAATGATTTGTAAAATTCAACTGTGAAGCTCTCTGGTCTTGGGATTTTCCTTTTTGATAGGTTTGCAATGAATGATTCAATCTCTTTAACTATAATTGGTTATATTGAGGTCTTCTATCTCTTCAATATTTAGTGTCAGTTGTTCATGTGTGTTTTAGTTTGTAAGCTGCTGGAATGTGATAGACCAGAAACAGAACAGCTTTTTAAAAAGGGGAATTTATTAATTTGCAAGTTCATAGTTCTAGGCCATGAAAATGTCCAAATTAAGGCAAGGCTCTAAAAATATCCAAATTAAGGCATCCAGTGGAAGATAACTTGATTAAAAAATGCAGATGACATCTGGGGTTTCTTTCTCAGCTGGAACTGCATATGGCAATGTCTGCTAGCTTTCTCTCCATGCTTCTTCAGTGGCTTCTCCAGGGCCTTGTCCATTCTGTTGGTTTAGTTGATTCTGGTGGCTCTGGCATTTCTGCAAAATGGTTCCTTCTTAATGGACTCCAGTAAGCCTTCCCACCTTGAATGGGTGGAGACACATCTCCATGGAACCCATCTAATCAAAGTTACCACCCACAGTTGGGTGGGTCATATCTCCATGGAAACAACAAAAAGATTCCACACAGCAATATTGAATCAGGATTGAAGGTCATTGCTTTTCTAGGGAACATACTAGCTTCATATCAGCACAATGTGTTTCTAGGAAATTGTCCATTTCACCTATATTGTCTAATTTGTTGGCATACAGTTGAACATAGCACCCTCTTATGTTTTTTTCAGTTTTGTGGGATCAGTAGTAATGTGATGCCTCTCATTCTGATTTATTTGAATCTTATCACTTCTTTCTTTGTAATTTTAACTAAGGGTTTATCAATTTATTGATCTTCTCAAAGAACCAACTTTTTGTTTTGCTGATTCTCTGTATTGTTATTTTATTCTCAACTTCATTTATTTCTCCTCTAATTTTGTTGCTTTTTCCTTTGGCTTGTTTTGGGATAAGTTTTTTGCCAGTTCTTGCAGGTGTACATTAGATCCTTGAGTTTACCTCTTTCTTCTTTTTAAATTTAGACAATCAGGGCTAAAAATTTCCCTCTCACCATTGTCTTCACTGTATCCATCTCATAATTTTGATATATTGTGTTCTTGATTTCATTCATCTTAAGATATTTACTGATTTCTCTTTCAATTTCTTCTTTGACTTTTTGATTGTTTAAAGTGTGTTGCTTAGTTTCCATACACTTGTGGATTTTCTATTTCCCCACCTGCTATTGACTTCCAGTACATCCTATTACTATGACAGAAATTGTTTTGTATAATTTCAATCTTTTAAAATTTATTAAGACCTGTTTTCTAACTCAGTATGTGATCTATCTTGGAGAATGATCAAAGAGCCCTTCAGAATAATGGTTATCCTTTTGTTTTCAGTTGTAATAGTCCTTATATGTCTGTTAACTCTAGTTCATTTATGATATTATTCAAGTTCTGTTTCCTTATTGATCCTCTGTCCAGATGTTTTATCTACTGTTGAGGTTGGTGTGTTGAAATCTCCAGCTATTATAGTAGAGATGTCTATTTCCTTCTTCATTGTGCCAGTGTTTGTATCATATATTTGGGGCATCCTGGTTAGGTACATAACTATGTGTGACTGTTATATCTTCTTGGTGGATTTACCCTTTTATTAAATAAAACAACCTTCTTTGTCTCTTATAACAGTTTTGCATTTAAGTCTATTTTATCTGATGTTACAATAGCTATCCCAGCTCTTTTTCCTGTTCTTGTTTGCTTGTAATATATTTTACATCTTTTCACTTTCAACCTATTTGTGTCCTTGTGTCTATGGTGAGCCTATACTAGTCAGCATGTAGATGAATTATCTGTTTTACCCTTTCTGCTAATCCATGTCTTTTGTTTGAGGAGCTTATTCCACTAACATTCAATGATACTATTCTATATACAGTACTTACTATATTTTATCCTTTGGATTTTATATGTCATACCTCTTTTTTTTTTCTCTGTTTTTACCCTTTTATTAGCTCTTATTGAATATTTTCATGTCCAAACACTCCTCCATGCCTTATTTCCCTGTCTTTGCCTTTCATTCTGCAAAACTCCATTTTGTATTTCTTGTAAGGCAGATCTCTTGTTCACAAATGCTCTCATTTTCTATTTCTGGATATTTTGAATTATTCCTCATTTTTGAAGTAAAGTTTTGCTGGATAAAGAATTCCTTGCTGGCAATTTTTCTTTTCAATATCTTAAATATATCATATTATATCACTGCCTTCTTGCTTTGATGGTTTTTGATGGGAAATCAGGACTTAGTGTTTTTGAGCATATCTTTTATGTGATGAATACCTTTTCATTTGTTGCTTTTAGAGCTCTATCTTTATCTTTAACATTTAACAATCTGATTGGTACATGTCTTGCAGTAGGTCTATTGGATTAATTCTGCTTAGAATATTTTGCATTTACTGTGTATGCATATTCATGTCTTTCATAATAGTTAAGAAATTTGGATCATTATTTCCTCAAATGTTCTTTCAGCTGCTGTTCCCTTCTCCTCTGCTTCTGGGGCACATGTGACACATATATTTGTTCACTGCCTATCATTCAATTCCCTGGGATGCTGCTCATTTTTTTCCCATTCTTTTCTGAAAATGTTCTCCTGTCAGTAAGATTTCATTTGTCTTATCTTCTATTTCACAGATTGTTTCATCTTATTATTCAAATCTCCTGTTGAATATCTTTAGCATATTTTAATCTCTTGTATTGTGTCTTTCATTCCCTTAATTTCTGATGTGTTTCTTTTTATACTTCCAAGTTCTTCTTTCTCTTCTCTCAGTGTCTTCTTAATATCTTTTTCCTCTTTAACCATATTTTCCATCATCTCCTTGAATTGGTTTGGAGATTTGTTTTAACATCTGTATTAGTTAGGGTTCTCTAGAGAAACAGAATCAACAGGGAACACTTGCAAATATAAAATTCATAAAAGTGTCTCATGTGACTGCAGAAACGCAGAGTCCAAAATCCACAGGGCAGGCTGTGAAGCCAACGACTCCGATGGAGGGTCTGAATGAACTCCACAGGAGATGCTCACCAGCCAAAACAGGAACGGAACCTGTCTCCCTGAGTCCTCCTTTAAAGGCTTCCTGTGATTAGATTAAGCATCACTCATTGTAGAAGACACTCCCCTTTGGCTGATTACAAATGGAATCAGCTGTGGATGCAGCTGACATGATCATGATCTAATCCTATGAATTGTCCTCATTGCAACAGACAGTCCAGCACTTGCCCAATCAGATAAACAGGTACCACAACTTGGCCAAGTTGACACATGTCCCTAACCATGACATCTTTGATTAGTTATTTCAAACTCTGAATCTCCTTTGAAGTTTTAATTTGTTCCTCCAACTGGGCGATATCTTTCTCCTTAGGATATCTTGTAACATTTTGCTGATATCTGGGCATCTGATTATCTTGATGACTTTATCTGGAATGTTGGTTACTCTCTCTTGCCTAGGGTTTTATTGTTGATTTGCTCTATGTTAAGAATTTTCTTTAACACATGTTTCAACTTATTCTAGAACTTATGAATTTCCCATTTTTAAATGTTCAGATTTTTCCAGCTCTTCTTCTGATTCTTGCCCTGGTTATGAGGTACAAGTGTGATGGTTGCAGTATTTCTGTAATTGTTTCACTCCCAGGAGGAAGCTTCCTTTCCTTTGTTTCATCTACAGGAATATTGGTGTGTTCTGTTTATTTTTCTTTTGCCTCTATAGGTTTCTTTTTTTTTTTTTACATTCCCTTTGTTCTCTCTAGCTGCTTTTGCCTGGAGGATTGTAACTCAGAGACAACTGCCCCAAGTCAGTATTTCTCAGCCAAATCAGGGACAGAATCTCATGAAGAGGACACAGTTCAGTTCCAGAGAGTCCTAAGCAGAGGTTCAGTAAAGTTGCCATAATTCTTTTTGATAATGCCCCTATGCTGTGCTTTCCTGGAATGTCCATCAGATGGCACACTTTCGCAGACATTTAACCCCAGCCCTAAGGAAGTACTGTATCTATAAACCTCCAATGCCTCTGCCACTGCCAAGGATGTTGTTGAAACAATGGCCAAAGTCAGGGTAGGCTCAAAAAGCAGCTTAGACGTGGGATCTACCAATCCAAATTTACCACGCAAAATCTGGATATGTGCTTGGTCATGCTCTCATCTTTTCTTGGGGAATAGGATTTCCATACCTCTCTCCATCTGCAGTAGCCAACCAGTGACTTGAACTCAAGTCAGCTCTATTTGAAAGCAGGGCATGGGTGCTGGAATACACCATGACCTCAAGTCAGCCCTATTTGAAAATGAAGCATGGGTAGTGGAATACACTATGATTTGAGCTCTGACAGCTCTTTGTCACAGTTTCTCATCCTCTTCCTTTTGAAATTCCCTGGATATTGTGCAGTGCCCCCTGGCCTGCAAGACCAAGAAAAGTTGTTTCAGACAGTTCATCTCTATCCACTAGCTGTTTTGGAGAATGAGGGTGTCCTTCATTCCAACTGTAATTGTCATTGAGATTGTGCTGACACTAAAGTTCAGTTTGTAGAGTAATGGTAGCTTAATATTAAATCTTTGATTCATGAACATGGTAAATCTGTAAATTTACTTCCAAATTCTTTTTAATAGAATTTTATTGATGTATATTACATATTTACATATTCACATACATATGTTAATCCAAAGCGAACAATCAATGCTTTACAGTACCATCATATAGCTGTGAGTTCATTGCAATCAATTTTGGAATACTTTCATTATTCCAAAAAATTAAGTGAGAATAAAATTAAAACTAAAAGTAAAAAAGAACACAAAAAAATCCCATATTCCACATCTGCCTTTTTTTCTCTTTCTTTCTTTCTTTCCTTCCTTCCTTCTTTATTTCTTCCTTTTTTTGTTTCTTTTCTTCTTTCTTTCTTCATTTTCTAAATTTTGTCCTTATTTCTTAATTGATATGTCCAAAAACTGGATAAAGAAAGTGTCATTCAAATGCTTTTGACAATCACATGGGCTCACCTTAAAAACTATATAGCAATACCATCATCTTCACGAATTAAGGCTATGAGATTACAGTTCAAAAGTATCAGGCTACAGGAATACCCCCTAAATAAAAAAAGGGATATCTATATATTGCATAAGAATAACCTTCAAAATGACACTACTTGAAATCTTTCAGCCATTGAAATTTAATTTTGCTTCATTTTTCTTCCCCCTTTTGGTCAAGAAAGCTTTCTAAATCCCACAGTGATTGGGACAGGCTCATCCCTGGGAGTCATGTCTCACAGTGGGGAGCACAGTGAGATCACCTGCAGAGTTGGCGTAGAGAGAGAGGCCATATCTGAGCAAAAAAGAAAAGGTTCTCTGGGGTGACTCTCATGCATAATCATGAGTAAGCTTAAATTCACCTTTCAGGAAATGTTTCATAAAGGCAAGCCCCAAGATCAAAGGCCTGACACATCAGCTTGACAGTTCCCAATGATTTTGAGAATGTCAGGTATTCTCCACGTGGGGAAATTTAATATTTCTACCATTTTCTACAGTCTCTCAAGGGACTTTGCAATCATTTTTAATCTTATTCCCAGCTTACCCTAGGATGCATGGTGGCATCACCAGTTATACCAATCTGTACACACCAACATGATCTCACTTCTTATTCATGGTTCCATGTAACTGTCGTACTTGAATATGCTTGACTATTTTGTACAAGTTAGATAGTGTGATACCAAAAATATAATTTTTCCACAAAATGCACATCTATCCCTTTGGTCTCACACAGAATTTGAAGTTTTATTATATAGTCAATATAACCCTTTACTCTTTGGTCTAATTTACCTCAGTCTTAACCAGAACAGCCTTATTCATATCTTTAATTGAAGCCTGATCACTTTTTCAGTATTTTTAACTGTTGCTATATGTGGTAATGCTGACATTCATAGCTGCAGAACTTTAGCTCTGAGCCTCAGATGTTACAATGATAACCAAAGTTCCAGGGAATGACCAGGTTATACACAAAGAGCTCAGCATCTCAAAATTTAGAAAGAACACTTATCACTCTGGAGTAGATGTGTGACTGCTGTAAGAGCTTAAAACCTAGGAACATTTGCAATAATCCTCCCCCTGATAAACTATGCTCCCAAAGTCAATTCTCAGAGTTTGCACACTATAGTTAGGCCAATTTAGTAAGGCATTTATAATATTTGTCTTATCATTCCTGGTTATTTCACTCAACATACTGTCCTTAAGTTTGTTCTCCTAATTGAATGCCTCAAAACTTCATTGCTTTTTGCAAAGGCTCAATATTCCATTGTATATATATACCAAAGTTCTCCCTTCCATTTCTCAGTCGATGAACCCCTAGGCCCCTTTCATCCATTGCAAGTTGTAAACACTCTCACCATAAACAAAGAGTGTAAATGTCCATTCGTGTACATGCTCTCAGTTCCTCCAACTATACACCTAACAACAGGGTTGCAGGATCATATGGCAACTCCACACCTTCTCTCCTGTAAAGCCAGCACACAGCCTGCCAGAGGGGCTGCCCCTCTCTGCTTCTCTACCAAATGTGAATAGGTGCATCTCTCTTTCCACATATTCTTCAGCTCATGTACCACTCTGTTCCTTTTTAACAGTTTTATTCACATAAGATGCAATTCAACCTAAGTTAAAATTTAATGATCTAGCTGTAATCATATAGCCATAACTTAAAAGTCATAATTGATATGAGGGCATTTCCACTTCTTCTGTGAATAATTTATACCCCTGCAGGATAACTCTCATCAATATATATTTAGCTTTGGCATATTGTCTTTGTTACATTCAATTGAAGCATATTACAATGTTATTGTTAACTATAAACCCAAGTTGCAATGATTTTACTTCTTCCATACAACATTCCATTTTCAAAGCCATGCAATATTGACATTCACTTGTTCTCCCTCATTCAATAATATTCTTACATTTGCATATTTAACCATCATCATTGTACACTCTAGGATTTGTGAAGCTCTGTAGTCCCTGTTTTTATACTCTATCTTTCCTTCTGGTGTCATACCTAACCCAGCCCTCCTCCCTCAACCATGCTCACACTCAGCTTCTTTCAGTGTACTTCAGTATTGTGCTACAATCAGATAGTATAATGCTGCCAATTTCTGGTTCTTTACAATCAGTCCCATTGAACATTCTGTACTCTTTCAGCATCAAATGCCCAAATTCTAACCTCTTTCTATCCCTGAAAACCTGTGTTTTGAACTAAAAGTCACAAAGTTCACTCATTAATGATAATTCATATTGTTGAGACCATAAAGAATTTTTCCTTTCTTTTCTGGCTAATTTCACTCAGCATAATGTCATCAAGGAACACCCAAGTTTTTGCATGTATCATGGATATATTCTGTCTTACAGCTGTGTAATATTCCATCACATGTACATACCACAGTTTGTTTAGCCACTCATTTGTTGATGGACAATTGAACTGTTTCCATCTCTTGGCAATTGTGAATACTGCCACTATAAATTTTGGTGTGCAAATGTCCATTTGTGTCCTTGCCTTCATTTCCTCTGAATATGTAACTAATAATTAGATTGCTGGATCATGTGGCAATTCTATATTTACCTTCCTGAGGAACTGCTAAACTGCCCTCCAGAATGATTGCACCATGATTACCCACCAAGAATGAATAAGTTTACATCTTTCTCCACAAACTCTCCAGCACTTTTTGTTTTCAGTTTTTTGATAACAACAATTCTAATAAGGGTTAGATGATACTTCATTGAGTTTTTTATTTGCATTTCCCTAACAGCCAGTGATGTTTAGCAACATTTCAGATATCGTTGAGTCATTTTTATTCCCTGTTCAGAAAAACATCTATCCGTGTATTTTTCCCCATTTTTAATTGGGTTGTTTGTCTTTTTGTTGTTGAGATGTACAAACTATATATTCTGCATATTAAAACCTTACATCATATGTGGTTTTCAAATATTGTCCCCCATTGCATAGGCTGCCATCTTGTATTCCAGACTAACTCATTTGATGAATAAAAGTGTTTAATTTTGAGTAGATACAATTGATCTTTTTTTCATTGCACTGTGAATATAAAATTTAGGAAACCTCCTCATATCACAATATCCATTAGATACTGTTCTTCATTTTCTTCTAAAATTTTAAGATCTTAAGCTCTAATGTTTAGGTCTTTGATACATTTTGAGTTACTTTTTGTATAAGATGTGAGATAGGGCTCCTCTCTCATTCTCTGAGTATGGATATCCAGTTCTCCAAGCACCATTTTACGAAGAAGCTGCTCTGTCCCAGCTGAGTTGGCTTGACCACTTTATCAAAGATCAGTTGTCTGTAAGTAAAAAGGTCTATTTAGGAGAATTCATTTCAATTCCATTGGCCAATATATCTATCTTTATGTCAGTACCATGTTGTTTTGACCATTGCAGCTTTTTAATAAGCATTAATGTCAGGTAGTGTAAGACTTCACTCCTCTTTCTCAAGGTATTTTTAGCTATTCCAGGCACTGTGCCCTTCCAATTAAATTTGATTATTTGTCTTTCTATTTCTGTAAAGTAAGTTATTAGGACTTTAATTGGCATTGGGTTGAGTCTGTAAATCAGTTTGGGTAGAATTGACATCTTAGCAATATTTAGTCTACCAATCCTGGAACATGGTATGTCGTTCCATTTACTTAGGCCTTTATTAATTTCTTTTAGCAATTTCAAGTAGTTTTCTGTGCATAGATCTTTTGTGGTCTTCATTAAATGTTTCCTAAATATTTAATTAATTTGGTTGGAATTGTAAATGGAAGTTTTTTCTTGATTTCCTTCTCAGATTACTCATTACTAGTGTACAGAAACACTACTGATTTTTGGGTGTTGATCTTCTACCCTCTCATTTTGCTGTATTAATTTGTTACCTCTAGAAGCTTTGCTGTTGATTTTTGGGGATTTTAAAAATATGGTATCATGTCATCTGCAAACAGTGAATTTTCAGTTCTTCATTTCCAAGTTAGATGCCCTTTATTTATTTTTCTTGCCTAAATTGCTCTACCTAGAATTTCTGGCACAATGTTGAATAACAATGGTGACAGTGCACAAATTTTTCTTGTTCCTGGTTTTACAGGTAAAGTATTCAGTCTTTCCCCATTGAGTATGATGTTGGCTGTGGGTTTCATCACATATTCCCTTTAACATGTTGAGGAAGTTCCTTTCTATTCCTAACTTTTGAAGTGTTTTCATTAAGAAAGGGCATTGAATTTTGGCAAATGCCTTTTCTGCATCAAATGAGATAATCATATGTTTTTTCTGCTTTGATTTATTGATGTGGTATATAAAATTAATTGATTTTCTAATGTTGAACTTGCTTGCACACCTCCCACTTGGTTATGATGTATAATTCTTTTAATGTGTAGTTGTATTTGATTTGCAAGTATTTTGTGGAGAGTTTTTCATCAAATTCATTAAAAAGATTGGACTGCAATTTTCTTTTCTTACAGTATTATTGTCTGGCTTTGGTAATAGTGTGCTTTGGGCTTCACCCAATAAACAGAATGAGTTAGGTAACTTTCCATCCCCGTCATTTTCTTTGAAGTGTTTGAGCAGAGTTTCTGTTAATTCTTTCTTGAATGCTTTGTGGAATTCATATGTGAAGCTATTTGGTCCTGAACTTTAATTTGGGGGGCCACTTGATGACTGTTTCAATCATTTACTTATGATTAGTTTGTTGAGGTCATCCATTTCTTCTCAAGCCCATGTTGGGTTTTCATGCTTTTCTAGTAAGTTGTCCATTTTGCCTATGTAGTCTTGTTATTAGCATAGAGTTGCTCATAGTAGCCTCTCACTATCTCTTTATTTCTATGGGGTCAGTGGTTGTGTCCCCTTTCCCATTTCTGATTTTTATATTTTTCATCCTCTCTCTTTTTGTCAGCCTAGATAAGGGTCTATCAATTTTATTGATATTATAAAGGAAACAAATTACAGTTTAGTTGACTCTCTTTATCATTTTCATATTCTCAACTTCATTGATTTCTGCTCTAATCTTTGTTATTTGTTTCATTCTGTTTTTACTTAGGGTTAGTTTGCCACTCTTTCTGTGGATCCTCCACATGAGAGATGATGCTTTGATTTTGCAATTTCTTCTTTTTTAATATAGGCATTTAGGGCAATAAATTTCCCTTTTATCACTACCTTTGCTGCATCTCATAATTTTTTATATGATGTGTTTTCCTTTTCATTTGCATCAAAATATGTACTGATTTCTCTTATAATTTCTTCCTCTTATAAGGAAGAAATTATAAGAGAAATCAGTACATATTTTAAACTTGTTGCTTAAAAGTGCATTGTTTAGCTTCCATGTATTTGCATATTTTCTGATCTTTCTCCTGTCATTGGTTTACAACTTCGTTCCATTATGATATGAGAAACAGTTCTGTATAATTTCAGTATTTTTAAATTTATTGAGGCTTGTTTTGTGACCCAAAATGTGGTCTATCCTGAAGAATGATCCATGAGCACTTGGGAAAAATAACTATCCTCTTGTGGTGGGGCATAATTTTCTGTAAATGTCTGTTAAATGTCATTTATTATACTATTAAAATATCTGGTTCCTTACTGATCCTCTGTCTAGATGTTCTTTTCATTGTTGAGAATGGTGTTTTGAAGTCTCCAACTATTATTTTAGATGTGTCTACTTCTTTTTTCTGTGTTATCAGTGTGTGTTTCATATATTCTGGTGCACTCTGGTTTGCTGCAGAAATATCTATGATTATTATGTTAAGTGTTCCTTTTATTAATGATGACTATGCTGATTTGAGACTCTTATGCACCTAAGAAAAACATGTTCTTTTATTCCTAATCCAGTCTTGTGGAGGCATCCATGTTCTTTCAACCTCAATCCAATAATGCAGGGTGAAAATTTTTCATTAGGTTGAATCCATGGAGATGTGACACATCCAATTGTGGGTGTAAACTTTTGATTACATGGAGCTGCTACTCTGCCCATTTAAGGTATGTCAATTAATTTTCTGGAGTCACTTAAAGGGGGAAATACTTGGGAGAAACTGAGATGCAGATGTTTGGAGATGCTTGGAGTGCCAACAGAGATGCTTATAGAAAGCATATGAAACAAGAACACAGACGCTTGAAGAGAAGAAATTTCTAGCCCTGGGAGATACTAAATTAAGAAAAGAAACACAGTTTTTCTTTGGAGAAGTCAAGTGACAGCTCACAGGCAGTTAGATAGAAACCCACTGAAGTAAAAACCACAAAGCTGTAAACCAGGAGATAGGACCTCAAACCCCAGACATATGCCTTCTCAGCTGACAGAGAAATCCTGAATGCCCTTTGACCTACACTTAGAGTCAAGGTAATTTTCTCTGGATGCCTTAATTTGGACTTTTTTTAAGACCTTAGAAATGTAAACTTGTAATTTACTAAATCCCCTTTATAAAAGCTATTCCATTTCTGGTATATTGCATCCCAGCAGCTTAGCAAGCCAAAACACATGGTGTACTTCTTTACCTCTTATAATTGTTTTGCATTTGATGTCTAAATTTTTCAGATATTAATATAGCTACCTCCACTGTTTTCTCATTGGTTGCACAAAATATCTTTTTCTAACCTTTCAGTTGGAACCTATTTTTGTACCTGGGTCCTAAGTGAGTCTTTTATAGACAGCATATAGATAGACATTGTTTTATAATTCATTCTATCAGTCTATGTCTTTTGATTGGGGAGTTTAATCCATTAACATTTAATGTTATTACTGTAAAGGCAGTGCTTTCTTCCAACATTTAGTTTTTTGGATTGTATGTGTTTTATCTTTTCTTCCACTTTTTACCCTTACTGATAGTTTTCATTTCTAGACTATTCTCCAAACCACTCTCTCCTGTCCTTTCCTATATGTCCACAGTGCTCCCTTTAGTATTTTTTTCTAAGCCCATTTTTACTCACAAACTCTCTCAATCCCTGTTTGTGTGAAAATATCTTTAACTTTTGCTCAATTTTGAATGACAGTTTTTCCAGGTATAAAATTTTTGTTTGGCAGTTTATTCCCTGCAGTATCTTAAATACATCTTACCACTATCTTCCTGTATCCATGGTTTCTGCTGCTGTAAAATCCACACGTAGTCTTATTAAGCTTCCCATGAATGTAATGGATTGCTTTTCTTTTGCTGCTTTCAGAATTCTCTGTCTTTGACTTTTGACAATCTGATTAGTAAGTGTTTTATAGTAGATTTATACAGATCTATATTTTTGTTATTCTGTGTTTCTTGGATCTGTAATGTTTTCTTTCATAAGAGATGGGGAAATTTTCAGTGATTATTTCCTCCATTATTCTTTCTGCTCCTTTTCTGCTCTCTTTTCTTCTAGAACACTGTGCTGGTTTGAAACTGTCATGTTTCCCAGAAAAGCCATGTTATTCAATCCCAATTCAATATTGATAAGTAGGTTATTTTTGATTGTTTACGTGGAGATGTGACCCACCCAATTGTGGGTGGTAATATTTCAGTCAATGATTTCCATAGAGATCTTCCTGACACTTTCATGGTGAAGTCCTTTAAGAGGAAACCATTTTGGGAAAAGCTTTAGTACTGACAAAGCCCAAAAAGCCAGAGACCTTTGGAGATGCAGAAGGAAAACACCCCCAGGGAATCCTTATGAAATGAGAAACTAGAACAGAAAGCTAGCAAATATAATGAACCATATATATATGCCTTCCCAGCTTACAGAGGTGTCCAGAAGCCAAAGACCCCAGTAAACACTAGCCACATGCTTTTCCAGCTGACATGTTTTCCAGATTGCATCAGTATTTCTTGAGTAAAGGTAGCCTCTTTTTGGTCCCTTAATTTGTACATTTTCATGGCCTTAGAATTGTAAACTTGCGATTTAATAAATTCCCTTTTGAAAAGCTATTCCATTTCTGGTATATTGCATTCCAGCAGCTTTAACAAAGTAAGGCAGATACTCATGACACTTGCATTCATGAACTTCATGTTACTAAGTTCCTTAAGATGCTAGTTATATTTTTCCATTCTTTTCCTTATCTGTTCTTTGTGTAGCATTTCAGGTGTTCTGTCCTCTAGCTCACTAGTCTTTTCTTCTGCTTCTTCCAATCTGCTATTGTAAGTCTACATTATGATTTTCATCTCTTCTATTATACCTTTCATTCCCATAAGTTCTTTTATTTGTTTCTTCAGGCTTTCAAGTACTTCTTTATTGTCACCCAATGTCTTCTATATACCCCTCATATCTTTTGCCATATCTTCCTTCAACTCATTGATTTGGTTTTTGAATTGATTTGGCATGTTTGTTTGAATACTAATTAGTTGTTTCAACTCCTGTATCTTATTTGTGGTCTTACTTTGTTCACTTGACTGGGCCATATCTTTGTTTTACTTTGCATAACTCATAATTTTTTGTTCATGTCTTGGCATCTGATTTCCTTTGTTTGCTTATTCTGGAGGTCCTTTTCAATGTTTTACTTAGGGTTTTCTTGTTAGTTGACTTTGTTCTCTATCTATTATTTGAGGTTAAGTTCAAGTTATCATAGACATGTAGCATATCTTCTATTTAACTGATCAAAAAATTTCAGTTCTTATTTTGATGTTCTTACCTTGCCTAAATGAAAACTTTCTTTTGAGGAAGTTCTCCCCACATATGATTGACCCCAATCAGATTTTCTCAGGAAAGACAGGTGCAGTTATCAGGAGAAGGGTGTGTTCAATATCAAGTTTTCCTGAGTATGAGACCCAGCAGGTTGTCAGAGATTCCTGTGAGGCCTCTAAGCTCTGTGCTTTTCCTGTCCTTCCCAGAATATTGTGCTTGTCAGCCAATAGCTCTCCATCAACATGAGTGGTTTTTGTGCCTTTAATTCTAAGCAGACCCTGCACCTGCCAGGGTTGTCATTTAGATAGAGGCTGTGGTAGATGGCAAGGTTAGGGTTTAGCCCATGGGGTCTGAATTCTCTGATTGAGGGCCACCATGCTAGCTGGTCCCGTCTACCCTTTTCTCTGGAAACAAAAGCCCTTTAGGGAATTACTTCTTTCATTTGATTCATTACTTTGTCTCTCAGGCTTATCTTAACTTCACTCTTGCCTGGGTCGGGGTTGACAATTGAAAATGTCTAAGGCTTTCTCTAATGAGCTCCCTAAAATAGTCTTTAAAAAGAAAAGAAAGAAATCTGTTTTCAGAGCCAGTCTCCAGCCCATAAGGTTCACCTGTCAAGAGCCAGCTTTGGTAGTTAGCTCTATGTGCCCTTTATTTGGGGGCACAGCCCTTTTCCAGTATTCTGAACTCAGACAACTCCAGTGTCTCATTTTTTTCATCTGCCCCACCCCTTCTCTGCTGGAATTCATTCCCTGCTTGCTCTCAGTATATCTGTGAGCTTGTATTCAAGCTCAAATTTATTAATTAAAACCACAAAGGAACTTGGCTGAACTATTCTCCCTTGCTTACAGCAGAGCCTGTTTCTCTTTTCCCATGAGGAAATATCTCTGACTGAGCCTGCCATGCCAGTGTGGGAAGGGTATGGTATCTTCCCACAAACCTCCAGAGTTTGATGTCTATACTTACAGTTCTTTGCCATGATCTTGGCCCTTCCACCCATTCCAGAATGGTGTACAAAGTGTGTCCATTTATGAATTTCACCCAATCAGTTTTTCAGATAGTTCCTGGCTATTTATTAGCTACTCTAGATGACTAACTAAATTCCTGAATTCCATAAGCTGCCATCTTGCCTTGCCCAGCTTCTTTAGTTTAAGAGATTTTTACAGTTTTCTGTGTAAAAGATATATATTTTTCTTAACTCTTCCTTGGTTTGATAATATTGTAAAAGACATAGTTTCTAATTGCTTGGATATATGACTATATATAACTAAATCACTTTTTAAATTTAAAATAGTAACATCACAGTAGTTATATAATGGGATCATTAAAAATCCTCAATAATTCAAGAGAGAACAGGAAAAAAGGGGGAAGAATAATGAACAGACAAATTTGAATAAAATCTAGATAGTATATTTAAATCAAACCAGATTGGAATGTATATTAAGTATATATGATAAAAACACTACAATGTAAGTCCCAACTATATGTTTTCTATAAGAAACCTGCTATACCTAGAAAGATATAGGGACAATGATAGGTAAAGGATGAAAAATTACATAACATGAAAACACTAATCAATCAGCCTTCATCTAGAGATATGAATGAAGTTGATCTGGATTGGAATAAGGTAAATAAGAATATTGGATAAAGGATTATATGGCCCATATTTTCAAACTTCAATCTCTGTGTGAGATCAAAAAGAGAGATGTTTATTTGCTGCAAAATTTATGTTTTGTATACTAAGTTATCTAACTTAACTTGTATGGTCAATTTACAGGAACACCACAATTACATGGACTCTTGAATAGGGCATGCGATCTTATTGGTTTGTACAGGTTAGTGTGATGGCCTGATATATCCCAGTGTAATATAGTCAGAGAATAAAAATATATTTGCAAAGTCCCCTTGGGGACTGGGGAGAAAGGATAAAATATTAATCTTCCCCATCTTGGGGATTTCCAATATTCTTGCAAGCAGTAGGGACAGACAATTCAATAAGCTAAGCCTTCAATCTTGGGGCTCACCCCCATGAAGATTATTTCTGCAAAGGAGAAAATAAATCTACTGAAAATTTTGCCTAAGTATCACTCCCAGAGAGCCTCTTTTTTGTGGCACATATATGACCTCTCTAAACAACTCAGCAGGTGAACTCACTGCCCTCTCCCCTATGTGGGACATGACTCTCATGGGTGTAAATCCCCTTTGCAAAATGGGACCTGACTCATGGGAATGAGCCAGGACCTGGTATCATCAGAATGAGAAAGCCTTCTTGACAAAAAGGGGGAAGAGAGAAACAAGACAAAATAAAGTCTCAGTGGTGAGAGATTTCAAACAAGAGGTTATCCTGGAGGTTATTCTTATGTATTATATAGATATACATTTTTAGTTCATGGTGTGTTGGAGTGGCTAGAGGGAAGTAACTGAAACTGTTGAACTATGTTCCAGTAGTCTCAATTCTTGAAGACTGTAAAGCTATATATCTTTTACAATGTGACTGTGTGATTGTAAAAGGCTCGTGTCTGATGCTCCTTTTCTCCACGGTATGGATAAATGAGTAAAACAATAAGGATAAAAATAAATAAATAATAGGGGAGAGAAAGAGTAAAAATTGGGTAGATTGAAATATTATGGGTCAATGAGAGGGAAGGGTAAGGTGTGTGGGATGTATGAATTATTTTTTCTTTCTCTGGAGTGATGCAAATGTTCTAAAAATGATCATGGTGAAGAATACATAACTATGTGATGATATTGTGAGTCATTGACTATGTAATATGGCTTGTCTTTATGTGTGTGGATAGTTCACAATAAAAGTATTAAAAACACTAATCAGAAGAAAGCTGGAAAAACTATAATATGTGACAAAGTAGACTTTGGAAGACAGATAAAAGAGGGGCATTTTATATCACTGAAGGGGTTAAGTAAGTTGTAACAATTATTAAAGGGCATGCACTACATATAGATTTGTGCTGGTTTGAAGCTGTCATGTACCCCAGAAAAGCCATGTTCTTCTAATCTAATCTTGTTGGAGCATACCTATTGTTTGGTGGAACCTCTTGATTAGCTTGTTTCCATGCATATGTGACCCTGCCCATTCAAGGTGGTTCTTAATCTTTTTCTGGACCCCTTTATGAGAGAGAATTCAGAGCCAATACTCTGGAAATGGAATCCAGAGTTTGCCTGAGAGAAGCTAAGAAAGGACAGATGCTCAGAGAAAAAGCCACTGGATTCAGAAGCTGAAAGCAACAAACTGGGAGCAAGTACCAGAAGATGCCATTAATGTGCCATTCCTCTGAGAAGGTATTCTCTTCTTAGTGCCTTAATTTGGACATTTCATGGCCTTAAAATTGTAACTTGTAACTTATTAATTCCCCTTTGTAAAAGCTAATCCATTTCTGATATATTGCATTCTGGCAGCTTTAGCAAACTGAAACAAGCTTCTAAATACAAGAGGCAAAAATGATAGAACTGAAAGAAGAAATAAAGCCACAATTATAGTGTGAGACCTCAGCATTCCTCTCAATAACGTATAAGACAAAGAGACAAAATGACAGTAAGAATACAGAAGACTTGAACAATATTATCAACCAACTTGAACAATAGGAATTTGTATAGCCCTCCACCTAATGTCTGCAGGGTAAATACTATATTTTTTCAAATATGTTGAAATTAATAAATAACTACCTTAATCTTCCAAAATATTCACACATGTACCACTGCATATCATCTGTCTACCATGAAAAGCATGCTTACTGCACTTTGAAAAAACACTGCTTAATAGCATAAGTTCTGGAATGATCACAGCTTAGTTATATATCATTGGACATGTTAACCAATCTAAACATGTTTTCCTATCACAAACTGGGGTAATAAAATATTTCTCTATATATTTTTATGAATATTAAGTGATCTAATGCATTTAGATAGCTTAGAATTTCCACAGAAACATTCAGGAATACAATATTTTATTGTAATGTAGCAGACTTCCCACAAGTGATAATTAAGAACAGAACAGAAGCAATACCAGAACCACACTAAGTTAGAAAACAAGCTTTTTCATCTTTGTCTTATGACCATATAAACTGAGCAACAGGGATATCTTGCTCATGAGAATATTGGTCAGTAATATTTATGGTAATAATGTAATAAATTTTCTGGTATTAATATATCAATGATACTGTGTAATGTATACCACAAGAAAAGAAAAATGATTTCACTATGTCAACATTCTGTAAGATTTCTGTTTATCTAGTTCTATGTACTCCATGTCAGATTTTTTATTATAATACATCTCATATACCTCTTGAGAGGGTGTTTTATTTATCTAGGAAAGGGTTTTTGAGATTGACTAAGCCCACCGTTAGGTGTAAGAACTTTATGCCATTTACTGCTTATGCTTATAGACAGCAAACAGTGCAATTTAAACATGAGTTTCTGACACTAGACAAATCCTTCTGTATTAGTTAGTGTTTTCCAGGATATCAGACCTGAAAGGATATTATTGGATGAGATCTCTCTCATTGTCGTAGGTAATTTCCTTTGTTGATTGCAGCTGTAATTAGCCACAGTTGCAATCAACTGACAAATCATTCAAATCCACAAAATATACCCACACTATAAACCAGGGCACTGCTTGCTTGACCAAAATCTGGACACCACAAACTAGCCAAGTTGACATAAGAACTTAATCATCACAGTCTACCCTTTTTCAACTTGGCAACCATATACATCTTCTTAAGGCATACTTAATGTCTAAATTAAAACAAATTGAAACAGTAACAACCATACTTTTGCTTAATATAATCCAAATGTCCTCCATACAATTGGAAGCATACAACTCTTATCCTAGAGGAGGATGCAAGTTCTGGGGTGATATTCACTCTTTAACTTTATATCCTATAACTTAAATTTTATGACATAAAGTTAAGACACTTTATGTTATATCAGAAGTGAATAAGATAGGAAAGATAACAAAGATGTTTTTCTTATGTATGTATACAAATATAATAATGAAAAAACAAGGAAGACATATTCATGACCATTACAGAGTCCTCTTTTGTTTAACTGGTCATCTGGCCATGGCTTGAATTTATATACCTTCTTCCACTACTCATTCAAATTTCCTTTACCATCAGAAAGCACATCAGCTGGTTGTAGTTCTTCACTTGATGGAATGTCCCAAACCTTCATTTCTGAAGGTTCTGGAATGTCAGTAATCAGGCCAGGATTGGGGTTATAGCAGTTTTCCATTAACTTTAATCACAGGAATTGGTAATTCTAAGAGATGCCCTAAGGGATCTCCTGTATTCCATCCATACTCTTATTTAGCTCCATTGTGTAGTAGCTATCTTATTTGCCCTTGATAATAAGGATCAATCACTCCAGCAAGTACAGCAACTCCTTTCTTTTTCTGTTGATTCAAAGGCATAATGAGTCCAAAGTGTCCAGGTGGCAGTCAAATTTCCAGGTCAATGGATTCATTGTTGTATCTCCTGGTGGAAGCACTCTTTTTTATGGAACTAAGAAATATAGACCAGCAGAAGTTAAAGTCATGGGAATAGTGGACAAAAACTTTTCTAATGGATGACTAAGGATAACAATAAGTGGTGTGACACCCTCTTGTACTTATGAATTCTGACTGTGGGAGCAATAACACAATAAAGTGGATACTGATTTAATACATATGAAGTCTTCTGGAGAGCATTGCTCTAGGCCTGTCAGGTATTGCCACACAATTGGTGCCACAGTTGAGTCTTCAATTTGCCATTTCACAATTCTAACAATCCAACTGCTTCAGAATTAGAAACATGTTAAGTCCAGTGAATTATATGTAAAATGTGCCCATTCCCACACATCATTTGCTGGGAAGTGGGTTCCTTGATCAGAGTCAAGGCTATGTGGAATGCCATGATGGCAGATAAAGCATTTTGAAAGTCCACAATTGGCAGTTCTCACAGAAGCATTGCTTGTAGTGAAGGCAAACATGTATTTGGAGTGTCTATTACATTAAGAGCAAAACATGGCTCCATCAATGATAGAAGTGGTGTAATGTTACCAGCTTGCCACTAGGTAACAGTCTGACCATTCATCACAGAATGGTTTCATTTTGGGGATAGACTATTGGTCTGTGCTGCTAGCAGATTGGGGATTTAGCAGTGACTGTAGTCAAGTCAGCCTTGGCAAGTAAAAATTCATGTTGCAGAGCCTATGCATAACCTTCATCCCTTCCACCATGACCACTTAGTTCATGAGCCCATTGGGCAATGGCAAGAAAGGCTGGGGAAAGAGGCTGACTGCTATGCATAGAATGAGTCATCTTTTGTACTGGATCATTAAAAATCTTCTGCGAAATCACCCTCTGATGTGCATTCACATGGCACACAAATACGTTCATGTTTTTCACACATTCAGAAGGAATTCTCCATATATGATTATCCCTGACCTCTTTCACCAATTTTCCAATCATGATTTCTCCAAATCCCTGACCATCCAGCCTAACCATTAGTAACAGTACACCAGTACATGAATTAGTATAACTAACTTCTATTCATTTCTCCTTCCAAGCAAAATGAGCTTCCAGATTCATTTCTTGATGCTCTGTCCACTGGGAGGATTTTCCTTCACTACTTTGCTTCAGGAATGTCCCAGAAAGGGGTTGCATTGCTACAGCTGCCCACCTTCAGGGGGTGCCCATATACTGAAAGGAATAATCTATAAAGTAGGCCCATGTTTTCTCCTCCTTAGTCAACTGATCATAGGGAACTCATCACAAAGCCATTGATGTGACCTGGGAAAGAGAAGATAACATGGCAGGAGTGGGGGCCATGGGTATTTGGGTCACTTCCTATGTAACTTACTTATGCCTTAAAGGCCTGCTTGAGCCCAATCTTATATAAATCTCTTTCATTTGAGGACCCAGTGCTGCTGTGCCTGCTCAAGTTTTTTTACTTGATGGGCCAGATATATTCAGTTCACGATGGACAACCCAAGTCTCATTTAAATTTGATGACTCTTGGTTAAGTATTCAGTCTCTACTTAGACCTGGTAGCAAACCAAAAGCTGTTTCTCAAAAGGAGAGTAGCTATCTGTAGAAAGTGGCAGGACTTTGCTCCAAAATCCTAAGAACCTACACTGTGATTACCTATAAGGCCCTGCCAAAATTTTCCAAAAGCATCTCTGTTTGCTACTGAAACTTCCAAAATAATTGGATATGTTGTCTTATATGATGCAAGTGGCAGAGCCATGGATTGTTGCAGTGTCTCCTTTTTTTCTAGTCCTCACACAAAAACTAACATCATTTCAGATAACTTATTAAATGAGCAGGAGTACCATACCTAAGTGAGGGATATGCTGCTTCCAAAATCCAAAAAGGCCCATTATGCATAGTGTCTCTTTTTTGGTTGTACGAGTGGCCAAATGCAACAGCTTATCCATCTTAGAAGGGATATCTTGATGTGTGCCACACAACAGGATTTAAATTAGGCAATATATACAGTAGCAATCAGGCCAATGTGTGCTTGACCAAACAATTGGACAGTATAACATAGTGAAGTTGATACATGAACTTAAAAAAAACGCCTCTTCAGTAAGGAACTGTAAAGATTACTTAATTCTGTGAGGTGAAGGGAATATTCTATATTAGACATCACGTGGCAGTCTTTTCCAGTCTATCTCTAAAGTTGTTGTTTCAGGACCCTCATAAGGAATAACATATTGTTTTCATCATTGCTTGTTAACCTTAGGAATATTTGAAAAAAGCTTTAAAATCTCTAAAATTAGTGCGATGTATCTACCTTCTTCTTATGGAGATTAACTTTCTAAGTCTCAGGTGGTTTGGATATCTCTGCCTTGAAGGGGTGAGTGACTTGGTGGATATCTGGATAAGGAGACTAACTTTTTTGATGGGAAAAGCCACATTCTTCTTGATGTCAGAATTGAAAATTTACCTGGCATTGTTCTTTATCTCAAGTTCTCCTACTATGAATATTCATTAGTCCTCATGCATTTAAGAAAACACTCCTTTGTTGCTCATGGTGGCAGAACTTTTCTACTTCTCTTCCCATCAGGTCTATACTTCATCAACTAACTTTCATGTTTAATACATTGGCACATTGCTTAATGACTTTGTCTCAACCACAAGTCTTGCCACCATAGAGAAACAGATACTCTGGTGCCAGTCTTCCCAGTTTTCAATTCTTGCTTAACAATTACTAGCTCTATGAAGTGGGGCAACTAAACAAGTGATTCTGTTCCTCTGCTTCCTCTTCTACTAGATAGGGGTAATGATAGTATGTGGCTCAGCACATTATAGAGTAAATTAAAAGAATTAATAGAATAAGGCACCTAAAAGAGTGTCTGGCACATTGTAAGCACTATGTAAGTGTCAGCTAGTGTTATCATTGTCCTGAATAATGACATTTCCACAACTCTTCACTGTTTTTAATGAATTCATCCATTCTCCACATCATTCCCCTTCATCTATGGTCATACCTTAAACCCTATTTTCCCTAAACTCTTCCTACCTTTAAAATATTAAATTAAAATCCCATGTTCTCTGATTATAACAATCTAAGTTTTCTACTCCATCACCTCTTTCTCATACTATATTTTTTTATTTGATATCATTAGCACTCTCATATGGACTGCTAGTTATCCACCAAAATCTATTATTCTTCTAGTGCAATAGCGGGGGCAGACACATGGCTGACCAGCTACACTACATTTTCCACCCTCATTGGAGTCACATGTGTCTGTGTGACAAGTAATCATCAATGGAATATAAACAGAAGTCATATGTTCCACTTTCAAAGCAAGAATTTTAAAGTGTAGATATGTCTTCTCTATTTTCTTTTCCCCAGTCTGCTAGCCAGAAACAGATGATAGTGAAGGCTCTAGATTTTAAGATGGCTGATGAGTACAGTTGTGCTACATTCCAACTACAAATTCTAGCCTTGGATTATTTATAAGCTACAAATAAATGCCTTCACTGTTTAAACAATTTTGATTCTAATAAAAACTTCCAGTACCCTTATCCAACCATTTTCCTTCCCTATATACTCACCTTCGTGCCCCATAACTAATGACTCAATAATCAATATACTCAGAACTTACTTCTTTTTCCTTCTACCATATTTAAAAGATGTAGTTAACACTTTAATGCTCTTCTCAGCTGTTTCCTTTTCAAAGCTGCTTCCATTGCTCAAATGGTGGAAATATTAACTACTTATACTTCATAGCTCTGCCCATCAACAGGAATTGACCTATGCCCAAGGATATGATCCCTCCCTGAGGATAGTCCATACCAGAGTCTGTATTTTGTAGGGATATTAAGGCTCAGCCACTTTTACTCAATTTGGAAAAATTATGAAGGGTCATCCCAGTTCCAGAATGCCCATAGGATAGGTGACATTTTGGTTTATCATCTCCATCTGCTCAATCCACTCTTCATCACTTCATGATAATAAATAAAATTTTAGCTACAAATCATCATCTCAGAGTTTTTTTCTAGGGAATTCAGTCTAAGGCACATGATGTGTCAGAGATGTTCAGCTACTGGGAGCCAGTGAACAGTTTGTGGTCTATTATGCCAAGTTACCTTCTTTTATGACAATTTTTACCTTCTGATAATTCCCTTCTCTTGATTTCCTAAATATTGTGTGCTCCTTATTGTCTTCCTTTATGACTACTGCTTGTCTGCCCCCTTCACTTATCATTGGATAATAAAAATACATCATTTCTTTGGCAAAAACAAATTTTTTCAATGCTAAAATGACAAAGTTATTTATTACACAGGGCCTTTCCCAGAGGACATCAATTGTCATAATGGACAATCTGACAACAACTTGAGAGCAAATGAATAAACTATTTTCCAGTGGTGTTTCTTTTATCAATCTCTGGTAAATGCCAAAAGCATAAATTTAAATGATAGCTCATTGAAAGCTATAATGAGGGAGACTAGGCAAATTATGTTCATGAATATCACCTTCTGTTGATCAAGTCCAAGTGCGTGAGAGGTTAGCATATGCTTTCTTTTGACTCCTTTTCTAACAGATCACTTCTCTCAGCCAAAATTTTGAATAGCATGAATTCATGTATTTGACAGACAGCAGGAATGATAGTTATTGAGGAAATTTTTTTTTAATTTGCATATGGGCAGGAGACACCAGGGATCGAACTCCAGACCTCCAGCACGGCAGGTCGGAGCTCTGCCTGCTGAGCCACGGCAGCCACCCAAGGAAATATTTTTGAGAGTAGAGGGAGATAAACAGAGAAAAAAAATCTTGGAAAATAGAAATTGAACAATAAAAACAAAAATCAGATATATTTCATGTTTTCCATAGGTATTACCCTGTAAAACAAGAAATGTTTGTGTTTTGTTTTGTATTCTCATTGCTTGTATATATTTGTCTCTTTAGATAAATTTCTCATCCTTGTCCTATTTTTCTTTTCCCCAAAAGCAAGCCAAAAATCTCATTTTTCCCCCAAGTTGCTTGAAGAATGGTATGTTTCACACACATTGTTTAAAATGCATAATTCATTACTGGTATTTAACAAATGTTAAATAGTAATCATCACAATAATTCTAATGCTCACTGAATTATATTAGAAAGTCATATGCTGCTTTAAATGATCTTGAGTACATTAAAAATAAAAAACTTCTGCAATACAGCAAGGCCCATTTTTCACTTTCAAAGATTATGATTCTGGTTTGATTTGGCTTCCTTTATTCTAGATAAACTCTCCATGCTTCTATCCCCTTGGCAATTAGCCTGCATGTTTAAAAGGGGAAGAAAGTCATTATCTACTCTTCTTTTAATTACCTGCTAAGGGAACTGAGCCAGGTGTGATTTTTTTGTTTCATCAATAGGACAGTGGTGAAAAGAGCCAGGTTTACAGACAGTCTGTCCAATTCAAGACCTGGATCACCATTTATTAACTGTGTGACCTCAAAGTCCAGTTATATATCTTCTCTATGCCTCCATTTTGTCATCTATAAAATGGGACTATGCTATTATCTACCACATAGGTTCTTTGGAAAGTTAAATTTGATACCGCATGTAAAAGTGGGTAACACAGTCCTGACAAGAAGTCAGGGCTCAATAAATGTTAGCTCTGATAATTATTAGATACGGTGTTCTTGGTAGTCTAGATAAATATGAAAGCTATGTGGGAATGGTGTAAACAACACGATGAAAGGAGCTAGGTTTGTATATCTTACCAGCTGCTAGCTCTAGCTCTAGCTCTAATCGACAATTTTGGCCTGCTTCTGGGTGGTTCTATAGTGAATATTTCCTGTAATCTTTCCAAAAAGCATTCCCCCCAAAAAAGTTTCATATTCAGCATGTTCCTAGATAAATATACTCCAGGGACTCTAAGTTAAACATCAGCCTTTTTACCCATACTTTTCATTCATCTCTTCATTCATTCATTAAACATTAACTAGAACCTACCTTGTGTCAAGCATGTTGATAGGCTCTTAAGACACCATAGTTATAAAGATATAATTATGAATTCAAGTTGTTCATGGTCCAGTAGGGAATATAGAATTAAATAATCATATCTACAACTTATCAAGTGCTTATGTGATTATATCAGAGATTAAGATTTAAGACTGTCTAGACACTCTTAAAACTAATGTGACAATTTTCAGTAAGTGGTAAACATTTGATTTGAACACAAACTGTCTGACTTCAAAGCTCATACACTTAAGCATCACTACTATATTTCTTCCATAAAAAATTTCATTTCTATGTAATTTGCTTATAAATACAGTGAGAGCATTAGCCTCAAGGTTTTGTCTTGCTATTTCTCCCACCAGGAATACTCTTATATGCTCCTACTCTATTCTTCCTATGCCTGGCAAATTCTCATGCTTCAGGTTTAAGTGTAAATATTACCTTACTAGACAGGCTTTCACTTTTCATCCTTTTATTCTCTAATTCAGTATTATATTATTTACCTTCATAGCTTTTACCATGATTTGTAATTACTTCATGTTTTTGTTATATGTTATGCTATGCTTATTATTTTAGACTGAAGGCTCCTTATGGCAGGGACCTCATCTCATCTATTGTGTTCACCATTGTTTTCACAATACCCCTACAGGTGTTTGTCATTTAATAGGTACTCAATAAATGTTGAATCAATGAGTGGCTCAATGAATGATACTTTGAAGACAGATTCAAAGAGCAGTAGACCTAGAAAATGTTTTATTTTAATCTAAACATCTTTATTCTCTGAAACCCAGAGAATGAATATAGCTATCATACCTGTTTCTAATTGATAAGCAATTTCCACGTTTTGACATTTGATCTTTTATAATAGAACTTTGTGATCTTGTTATAGCTAATTCTATTGAGGCAACCCTCACCACAAGATGTAAGTAATTTTCAAACTTGCAAAATAAGTGATTTACAGATGCTTTCCAACTGCTCACAGATGGTGAATCTTTAATCTTTTATAGTGAAGACTTATGAAGAAAATACAGTCATGATCTTTTATTAAAATGGCACTTGGTCTCAATTGCATTAACTTAAAACAGCATAAAATTTTCATAATTGAATAAATAAAATCTTTAGCTCATGATTTTCCATTTGTCACATAAGCAAGTGTGCAATGAATATTCTTTCCATATTATCCCTTCCCCACTTTAAATCATGCTAACAGAAGAATTTTGGACTTATGCAATTAATAGTTAAAGGACCCTATTTTTTTTCTTTCACAGATCCTTTCTACCATCTGACTAAACATCCTATAACAGAGTCCAGCTACTTTCCCTCAGAATACGGCTTCTTATTCTTTTGTTTCCTAATGTGTTCTAACACATAGACTTTTGGCAGCCAGAAACATTACTCAAAAAAACTGAAGAATTTTAGTATCTTTCCATTGCAACATGGTAGACAGAGCACATTGCTCACTTTTGCTTCTTCACCATACCCCTGTAATATGACAAGAAGGAAAAGTTGTTAAATAAATAATCCTATAACAGAGAGAAAAAGTATAATCATGAACTACCTGAAAAATTGATAGGTAAAGTAGAGCAAAATATGTGTACAGAAATTGAGATGGGAGCCAATCTTCACAGAGGACCACCAGAGAGGCTCTGGGCAAATACTGAATGGAGGAGTGATATGGAGCTAAAAGCAGGACAGCACCACTTGGTTAGCCTTCTTCCATAAATACACACACACACACACACACACACACACCTTACTTGCATAGGTATTGACAACTTGGAATTTACTACCATGCAAAATAAATCTATTGTTATTTTTTAGAAAGTAAAATTAACTATCTGGGGGTGCATGGGTAGTTTAGTGGTTAGAATGCCTGCTTTCCATGAGGGAGACCCGGGTTTGATTCCCGGACCATGCACACCCCCCCCCAAAAAAAAAAAACATTAACTATCTGTACAGAACTACAGTTTCTAATTCTGGATTTTATGTACCTGAGTAAAGCTCTCCTCATTCTGTCACTAATCTAAACATCTCTATTCTCTGAAACCCAGAGAATGGATGTAGCGATTATATATATATATTTGTGTGTGTGATATATATATATGTTGTGTGGAAGCCTCCCACAATATATCCCACAGTGTGCCAGTAGACTCCATGACAAACAAAATCTTGCAAATTGACAATCTTACCCATATAAGCAGAGCTCACACTCAAATTTTACATTCCAGAAAGAGATCTATCGCAGTAATAGATCTTTGTATATAAAAGCAGAGAAAAATAGTAAAAATCAACTAGATAAAAACAAATCATTCAGTCATTTTTAAATATTACTAGTGAACTGAGGATCAGCAGGCATAAGAAAGATGTTTCATTTCTAACCATAAGAATCCTAGAGAGTAAAAGAAAATAGGGACTAAAAAATCATCATGAAATAACAAGAAAAAAAAACATTGTTAAAGTTATTAAAATACTCAATGCTCAAGATTGAAAATGGCCCACTAAATGGAGAAGGATAGACAAAAAGGCCAACACCCAGTCTTTTCATCAAACTATGGCATACATCAGGATAAAGAGAATATCCCAATTTTCTAGAAAAGGCAAAAAAGTCATTAAACAATAATGAAAATCAAACTCGCCTCAGATTTGACATCAACAACACTGGATGCTAGAAGACAAAACATAATTACCTTCACAATTATGAAGGAAATGTATCTTGAACTTAGAATTCTATACTCAGCTTTCTATCAATAGGACATATACAGACACAGGAGGGCAATTCAACAATGAAAAAATTAGTACCTTGCATACCTGGTGGTTGCCAAGACCTTACTCTAGTCCTAAAAATAATATCCACTCTGATTGATATGATCCTTTCCTTTGCAGCTATTGCATATTTTGAATCTTACTCTAGGCACTGTTAATTAAGCTTTTAAATTCCAAGAGAGAAAGTGAAGTTCTCAAAAGGATCTCTTTAATCCTCTTCTGCCTTTCTTCCCTTTACATTTTATAGCCTTTTTTCCCACTTTGTATTCAATAATCCTAGAACCCATATATATCAGAAATGGAAGTGATATCAATGATAATTTAATCTCAACTTTCAGTTGTATAAAGGAGGATGTAATGTCAGATTGGGTAATAGACTTGCTAAAGTCACCCAGGAAGTCATTGATAGAGCTAGGACTAAGATTACCAGGACAATGCATTTTTTAACACCACTACACACACACATTGTGTCCCTGGACTCTAGGTCCCCTCCTGTAGTTGTTGATCTTTAAAATATTTTAATAAATTGCCCCCATTGAAAAAAATGCAATTTACTTGGTTTTTGCATTTGCCAGTTATAACTCTGTGGTGTTCATTATGCCAGTAGTTTAAACCCAAAAGGAAAAGAAAAATAAATGTTGAGGGTATATTTTTAAAGTGTATATGGTAGATTTTATCTTGGGGTTTATGTACAGCTCCAAATGTGTACATTGTGAATTGCTTTATAGTGGGTTAGACATGATTCTTGAGTAATCCTGAATGACATGGTACTTTTTCTAAAAGATGTCTTGTTTAAATAGGTTCCTCAAATATTTATGACCATCTCAGGCCTGGTTTACAGGTATCAAAAACTCCCAGCCAAATATGACTGAATGAGCAATTTCAGACCCACATAGGAATGTATGGTATTGCAAGCAGTAATGTACTAGATGGGGGAGGAAGGAAAATTTTAAAATGAGATTCAAGATATTTGGCCTCATTTGACCTGATTTCCTAATTAAGGAAAGCTACTCAGCATCTACTCCACAGCATGAAAAAGCAGTTATAAGTAACAGAGAAAAAGAGGGTATGGACTCATCTCAGAAGAACCATCATTTTCTAATTGTGTGATATGTGCAAGTGATTTAATCTCTCTGAGCCTCTTTCCATATCTGATATGTGGTTGTCAAATATTGCCCAAAAGCACTGATGTACATAAAACTGAGGAATGATATAAATCAACCACATAGTGATTGGTGGCTGATAATATCTCATGCAGTAGTAGAATAAATCTCATTTTTTTTTTCTGAGATGGTTTGTCTTTATGTTCCTATACAGTCTCACTAAGTTAGGAAATTATTGTTCTCCTCAGTCTTGAAAAAGTGTGATCAGACCTGGCTCCAGCTTAATTTCTGGGGTAATTCTGGAATTTAAGGATGAAGAATCTAAGACCTTTTGCTGTCTTCCCTGAAAATGACTATAGTGTTGTTGGAGATGCAATTGAGAGATAGTCAGTAGGACCAAGGCTTAAAGGCAGAATGTAATGTTTATTTCAACACCTCAAATTCTGAATTATTAATTTTGAGACAATCCTTACAAATTTTGTCTGTACCTTCTTAACTTCTTAATTTTTTTTGTATGCTGTATGATAGGGTCACATTTCATTATTTTTCTGAGTATCCGTTTATTGCAGCACCATTTGTTGAATTTTTGTTTGTTTGTTTTGCATACTTGTTTGATTTTGGGAAGTGCATGGACCAGAAATCCAACCTGGGTCTCCTGCATGGTAGGCAAGAATTCTACCACTGAACTACCCTTGCACCCCTCTAATGGGTTTTTATAAATACATACCTGTTCTTCAAGATTCTGCTAACTTCTCACCTCCTCCATGAAACTTTTCTTAATGTTTTGATTATTTTTACTAAAAATGCTTTTTTGTGCCTCTGCTCCACTCTTAGCTTAGTCTGTGTCAGGGTAAAGGTTTTGTGTTTGTATCTATCTCCCCATTAGACAGGGAGTCTCTTGAGAGGGAAAAGGGTCTCTGTTTCAGACATCTCAGGTATCCTGGGTAACACCTAACACAGCAGTTGTGACATATTAGGCACTTAATAAATGTTTGCTGAACTGCCTCTGTTGTTGAGTTTCAAAAGTAACTAATTTGCATTACAGATTTTTCTGCTTTATCTGTTAGTAAATTGTCCAACCCCTGGGATACCTGAAGAGCAGCATTAAAATAGCTCAACCAGCACACTCTTCACCAACTTAACACTCCTTACAATTGTCACTGGAACATTTGTTACTAAAAGACAAGACTTATTTATGCTGTTCATAATCTACTTCATGAATTTACACCTCGTCCAGCCACATACTCAAGGACCTGGAAGATCAAACTGTTTCCTGCTGTGCTTTAACCCTTCCTCCTCCTTATTTCAAGATAAGAGTATGAGGAATTTTTTACTGTACTGTTTTTCATACCTAGGCATAAGTTATGCATATAGCAAAAAAGCAGAGTTTCTTTGTGCTTCTCATTGGCTTTGCTTTGCTCCCTTAAATGAACTGAGTTAAGGCCATGTTTTCATGCCATAAACATGTTATTAAAATATGGCATGACCACAGTTTAAAAGCCAACCCATTCTACTTTATTGTCACAGATGCCTTTTACATTTGGAAAGGGCCATTTCTCTGCATGTCAATGGTAATTCAGTTCAACAGTTGACAAGCCTAGTGTAAAATTCTAAAACGACAGGGTGACAGTTTTCCTTTTCTTGAACAGAACATAGTACAAAGGAACAATTTGAGTATATTCAGTGACTGAATACATTTAAAGCATATTTTATTTTACTTTTCTGAGCAAGTGCAACAGGCTTTGGGAATTTATTTGTATGATTGCATTATCTGTAGAGACATTGAGGCTAATGATTCAAGGCATTTATCAGGGTGCTTTGATTTGTAACTGATGTCTTTACATGTGCAACTAAAAATATTAAATGAAGGCAAATCATTATTGAAAACAAACTGGAATTTGAGAAACTCTTATATTAAACACTTGTATTGCACTGCCCAAATCACCAGAATTTTCTGTGGATTCAAGCAACAGAGTTACAGTTCTTCTTAATATCACAAGTATTAGGAGGAACTTCTTTTCAGTTGCAGAATGTATGCATGCCACCTTCTCTAAATAAAGCCAGTTACAAGATGAAAAAGCTTAGCCTACCTGTAGGCATGCCTAAGAGTTACTTCTTGAAGACCTCTTTTGTTCCTCAGATGTGGCTTCACTCTCTAAGCCCAACTCTGGAGGTGAAATCATTGCCCTCCCCCCTATGTGGGACATGACATCCAGGGGTGAAAGTCTCCATGGCAGTGTGGGAGATGACTCCCAGGAATTAGTCTAACCCTGGCACCATGGGATCAACAATGCCATCTTGACCAAAAGGGGGAAATGAAATGTAACAAATAAGGTATCAGTGGCTGAGAGAGTTCAAATAAAGTCAAGAAGCTACTCTGGAGGTTTCACTTATGCAAGCTTCAGTTAGACATGGCTACCTACCATAACTTGCCAAACCCCAACCAAAACTATTCTAGCCAATCCTAAAGAACACCTAGGGCAATATATAAGATTCTACAAAGTTTCCATGCACTAGCACAACTATCCAAGAACATACAATCTCCAGATGGATCCCTAGACCAAATAATTAGAAACCTAGAGGGCCCTGCCTCTCCAGAGAATCAGTTAGTTCCATTTCCCAACCCCATATTATTGACAGCCCCTTCCAACATGAAAAAGTTAGAATGGCCATTGCCCAAATACCCCTAAAGAGTGGGATAGAAAGATCAAAGGTGATGGTGGAGTTATACAAAGAAGGTAAGGTTTAACAAATGAGTATGATTGCTGAATCATTAAATTGATAGTGCTTTTAGTCTCCATTATCTTAGAGAGCTAGAAGTAAAAACTTAAAATTGTGGAACTGTAACCTATACCATACTAAAATCACATTGAATTCTGTTCAACAACTAATTGTTGTGCTGTGATTTGAAGTTTACTGGGGTTTTTTTGATATATGTTATTTTTCACAAAAAAGAAAGTCAACTGTAATGATAAAAAAATATTTATTCTTTCTAGCCTCCTATATTCTGCAGCAGCTAGAAGAAAAATCTGAGAGGATCACATGGTAGCCCATGACAAACTCTGGGATCTATCCTGTAACTACTTGTTGAAGAGTGCTTTGAAAACTATTGCTTTTTTTCTTTCCTCACTTTGTATATATGTTATATTATACAATAATTTTTTTTAATGAAGAAAAAGCCAGCTACAGGAGCTGGCACTGCATATAGTCATGTACGTAATAACAGCACTGAGTTATGGAGCTTCCCTAGCTCCCTTTGATGCGTTGTTCTTTCTTCTTCTAGTAGCTGCCTGTCTTCAAGTAAAATCTAAGAAGTTTACCTGTATTTTATTTGATTCTCTTGAGTTAGAAAAATTTAGATTTAGTAACTACTTTCTGCCATGCACATGCTGAAGATATATATAGAGAAAAAAAATACAGCTACATTCCCTGCTTTCCTGGAATTTTCAATTTATTGGTGTATATTAGTTTTCTAATGTTACTATTACAAAATGATCACAAACTTAATGGTTTAAAACAACATTAATTTATTATCTCACAATTCTGTAGGTTAGAGAAGTCTGGGTACAGCATAATCAATTGGTCTCTCACCTTAGACACACAGTGTCAAAATGAAGGTCTTATAAGTGTTGTGTTCACTTCTGGGGACTGTAAGGAATAATACATTACTTGCTCATTCAGGTTCTTGGCAGAATTCAGTTTATTGTTTTACTGAGGTCCACGTTTCCTTGCTGGCTTTCAACTAAAGGGCATTCCTAGCTTCTAGAAGCCACCCAAATTCCTTGACTCATGGCTTCCTTACTCCATTTTCAAAGCCAACAATAGTAGATCAACTCTCTCTCATGCTTTGAATCCCTCCTGCTTCCTCTTCTACCACAGCTCTCTGATGTCAGTAGGGAAAGCTGCCCTATCAGAAAGCATGTGATTATATTGGGCTAATTGGGATAATTCAAAATAATCTCCCTATTTCAAGGTCCACAACTTTGATCACATCTGCAAATTTCCTTTTGCTATGTTTAACCCACAAGTTCTGGGGATTAAAGTGTAAAGATGTAGACAGACATCTTTGGGAGAGCCATTATTCTACCTAATTCATGGACAAAATAGAAATGAAATACTTCTGACAAGTGTTAGGAAAACAGAAGCACAATATGCTATTTGGAACATGTTACAAGAAGCACCTAATGTAGAGATTTAAGATGTATCTTCCCAAGGGAGTTATTTCTACACTGAGACCTAAAATGTGAGTAAGAGTTAATGAGGAGAAGAAAAGTGTGTGGGAGGAATGTTTTAGGAGGAGGGAAAAATAGGTATAAAAACTTAGGGATAAGAAAGTGATACTAAAGATAAAATAAAGTCCATGTAAGGAATTAAAGTAAGACCAGTATTGTTGCGTTAAGGTGGAGAGTGGTGGAGTTTACAGTAATAGGGCTGGACAAGTGGAATGAAGCCATTGTGTTGGACATTTTAGGCTATGTTAAAGATTTAGATCCTTATCTTTAAAATATAGAAATCCACTGAAGAGTTTAAGACAAGAATGACAAGATCAAATATGCCCTTTAGAAGGAAAACCCTGGTTACTATATGGAGTATGGATTAAAACAGGACAGAGTATATGCAGGAAGAATAGAGAGCAAGAGTTGGTTTTATATGTAGATGCTGTCCAACAGGTAGCTATGGAAATTAAGCCCCATGGTTTGCTTGTTTGTTTGCTTTGCTTACCAGCATTGTTTATTTTAATATTTGTTTTCTGTTATATGTAATATACATAACTTAAAAACATATCAATACAAATTTCCTACAAGCTGCACCTTCATAATGAGAAACCATAAACTAACAATGTCGACTTCCTTCCCTGTGGCTTGGTGTTCTGTTCTTGCTTTCTTTTCTTTTCTTTTTTCTTGTTTCAATGAAAGTCATTTGCAGTGTCCCTCAACAGCACCGGGACACAGAGGGTGCAGGGTATGGCTGGGGGAGGGTAAGAAGGGAGCTGAGACAGAGGATGACAACAAGATGGAACCTGACCGTTGAAGATGAGGAGAGGTGGAAGAAAGGAAGGTGGACTTTGCAGCCCAGTGTCAAGACCCCCAAAATAATAATCCAGTGTTCCTCCTCCTTTCTAAGTAGGGAATTTTCTTTCTTTCTTGGAAAAGATTTGACTGTGAGTATCTTGCTGCTACGACTTCTCCTGCATTACCTCAAAAGTGTTTTCCTTTGCATTCAAGTGGGCAACAGATACTGTGGAAGAATGAAAGGAATGTTTGTCCACTAAAGATGACAGGCAGAATCAGAGTCACTTTGTACTTCTACAGTCATAATGATATGGCTTACTTTTGTCATTCAGCAGGGGAAGGGGGCTGTGATGGGTTGTTGTTGATTTTTTTTTCTGAAAAATCCCACCAATTCTTCAATTAGTCAGCAAAGGAAAATACAGGTATTCAGATGTTCATTGTTGCTGTGGCTGACTTCCCAACCAGCTCCAGCAGCAGTTCAAGGAGTCAATGTTTCCTGTATATACATCTATATCTATCTATCTGTCTATCTATCTAGCTAGATATCTATCTATGCTTTTTTTCCCTGTCTCTTATCAGTGATGGTATGTCACAACTGGGTCATTGATGTTGGATCAGAGAATCTAGAATTAAGCCCTTTCTTAATCGTTCTCTAGCTTGGATTTGAGCTGAAATACCAGTATCTCTTCACAGAGGTCAGGATTCTGGTGTTTACAAGCATGTCAGGATGCTGTAATTTGGCCTTCTTGATGACCAAAGTGGAGCCTGGTCTTGATCAACATCTTCGTCCCTGTGAATAATGATTGACTTCTCAATCCTTGTCTTGGCAAACATTCCTTTCACAGTTTTGATAATATGCATGGTGGTGGAAGTTGAGAGGGTTTCCGTGATGACATTATAGATGCTGGTGAGGACATCTTTCCCAATGATCAGAGAGAGAGAACACATTTCCGTGGCCACCATCTGTGGACCTGGGATCATGGCAGCTGTCCCCTTCCCAGACTTGAGACTGTTCTCCATGGTAATTGATATGGTCTCCATGGTGATAGAGAGAGCAGTTGTTAAGATCTTCTTCCCCCCTTATGGCACTGTCATCAACCTGGGTGATGTTCACTGAGGTGCCTCTGATCTCCAGTAACACCTGTCTTGATCTTCTTCCTGATGGCCAGTCTACTGATAGTCATGATTTCTGTTTTAATGGGCTCATTGGCTTTCTCAGGGGTGCCCTTGGGGGAAGGGGAGGTGGGGGAAGGGGGCAGCCTGTGCTCTCACTCCCAGTCTTCATCCAGTGAATCAGTTTACTATTGGGTTCCTTCAGGATCCTCTTAAGCTCATTGATTCTGGCCTGATGCTTCAGCAAGACATCCTCTGGCTTGTCTAAGAACTTTAGATCCCTAATCTTAGTAGGGGTACTGATCACTCCCTCCTCAGCTTCTTACTGCTGCCCACCAGATTCACCATTCTACTCCCACTTGTCACTTTCAGATCCTGCATTGTGGTTTTCACTAACCAAGGCTGGGTAGGAGAATTCTGCTCCTTCAAGGTTTTGGGACATGGTTTACCATTTGCTGGAGGAATGCTCAAAGAAGAGTGCAGCCTGGATGATAAGGGTACTGGCCTGAAAGGTCTGTGCCTGCATCTTCCTGCTATACTGGAACTTGAAGCTCTTCACTAGGAAGCCCTTGGTAAGGGCTTAGGGGACACAGCCAGAAGAACATGTGATGCTCAGTGCAGACTTTCCACTGTCTCTTAGCTGACAGGTGGTTTAGGAGCTTAAAACAGATTGTGTTCTTGAGCTTCTCATATTCCACAGGCTAGACTTGATATAGAAGTTACTCCTCTTGTAGGAGATCTTGAGAATCTTGGGCCAGGCAAAGTAGTTGATTCTCAGCCAATCCCAATAGGTAAGCAGGCCATTGGCACAGGTGCCCAACATGATGCCAATGTCAAGCTTCTTGGCATTCTCCAGGAAGTGAATTTCAGCTACTCCTGAGTATATGCCCCATGATCCTATCCTCCAGCTCTCGGGTCCAGTTAGGGGCAAAGAAGAGCTCACTGACATAGTTACCCACATGCTCCTTGGCATCATAGTCACCCAGATCAGCATGCACAGCATAAGAGCTCTACAGGGCATGTGTGACAAAGGAGCAGGGCTGCCAGCCTGTGATGATATGTGCTGTAGGCACAAGTTGCATCTTGTGATGTCTTCTGTCAACTGGGCAGGCAACTTGACCATGAGGGCAAAATTCCAAGGACTTCAAATGCAGCCCACCCATGGTGGGGCCATGGTCATGCAGGGTCTGAAGACCATGTCATCACAGCCATCCTTGTCCTTTGGGCCTCACTCTTTCACCACAGAGCTGTCACATAGTGAATATTTACTCAGTGCCTGTCACTATGCTAAGAGTTTTACATGCACTTATAGGAATGTAGTCTCATAATCATCCTGATTTAGGTTTTTTTTTGTTTTGTACATGAGGATACTGAGAGGTGAGGTCACTCTCTCAGCCCCGTTCAGTCCAGATCTGCTTCCTGATCTTCTTGGAGGGGTCCAGACAGTTCTTATGGTTGTCAGCATCACAGAGAGTCAAGCCAAAGTAGTCCTTCTCCAGGAGTTTGAGGTGCTCACAGACCAGGTCAAAGAGCACCTGGTCCCGCCCATTTTTCTCAACCTCACACTCAAACTCAGAGGCATTGAGTAGAGTGGCCCAGCAGATGGCATTCTAATGCTTCTAGGCAATTTTCAGGTGTGATTTCTGGGACTTCCTGGGCGTGGTCCTCTCTAACAGACCATAGTCCTCACCATAGTCCTTCTCCTCCATATCTAGGATCTGTTCAGCAGGCCAGCGTCCTGCTGGAACTGATGCTTTTCCTTGGAGTTGGCCTCTGGATGGCTGTAGCCTGCGAGTGTCATGGGGGTGGTCACAGCAGCTGGCCTCAGGTAGTTGCTGGGCCTGTCCTGAGCCTTCTTCACTTTAGAATCAGGGCCTGTTTCTGTTGTCATGGTGACCAGCATGCTTGTGCTTGAGGGTCTCCATGTTGGGCGGGTTGGGCCAGGGCTGGCTCCCTCAGTTACTCTGGAGCCTGGTAGGCCATGGAGCAGGACCAGGAAGGCTCCAGGAGCCACAATGGGCTCTGTGGAGCAACCTGTTCCATGACACCCCCGCCCACTGATGGATAACGACTGCAGTAGCGGCAGTGGCGGCAGCTAGCCATGCACCAGTGACTGGGTACCGTGCCCTCAGCTCCCCTGTCTGGGATTGGCACTCAGCCCCAAGCCCCATGTTTAAAACCTAGGTCCCTCTTTCTTTGTCTATAATCTCAATCCAACATTTCAATACTTAGGAAGAGACAAAGAAGGTAAGGAAATAGTAGATCATATATAACAGATTAACACTCTTCACCCACCCTAGGTGAGTGGAAGGTTAGATATGTAATCTGTATTTCATGGAGGAAAATCCATGATACCACCCCAAAAAATGATTTCCTAATGATGTAAGCACATCAGTATAATTGGCAGTGGAAGAAACACTTGAAGGCAGTGGCCTTTTTCTTGTGCCTCTCAATATAACCAACCCATGCATACAATAAGTCCCATGAGCCAACTAAGGAAATTATTCCAGGCCCAAAGTGGATTTTATTTAACAAAGTAGTGATGCTAGAAAAAGTACAGAATCTGAAGTTAAGAAATTTTAAAAATATATTAAATTATCATATGTATTATATATATATATTATTATATTTTATTCCCAGTGTTGTTATTAACTTGTCATAAGACCTTAGAGAGGTCACATCCCTTCCCGGTGTTTCAAATTTTTTTATTCAGAGAAAACCTATGAAGTCTCTATTGTTTCATTCATTTCTGACATTCTATGGCTCTTTGTTTCATTCATTTCTCACATTCTATGGCTCTGCAAAGATTCATGATTAAGACTTTGAAGACCAACTCCCCCACTTAACTCATCAGCAATAGAAAATGTAGTATGGCCTATTGGCCAGCAGTGTGCTATTACAACTTCAGCTTCTTGTGGTGCATGAGGGTGCTCTCTGTCTTCAGTTCTTTGGAGTTCTTAGAAAATAGGAATAAAAACAACTTTTCAGATGTTACTTTTCATCTATTCCAATAACATTTGTGAAATACACCTTAACTGGGTTGTCTTTCTCTGAATTAATGCTTGATATGACTTTACTGCAGTAAAATGGCCCAATTGAGAGTTGCGTTATTTATTTGTTGAATGAGAACTACCCTAAGCAATTTGCAGTTTTGCTACTTTAATCAGTTTCATCTAATGGAAAAAAGAAAACAACAAGGACAGATGATTAAATTACAAATGGTCAGCCATAATTTTGTACATCTCTACCTTCCACCTAAGTGCCTACAGTTTAAATTCTGATCACCATCCAGTATCAATTTACCTCTCCTAAACTTGGATACAATACAGCTTTCAGGAGCTGAAGCTAAGGGAGCTGAACAACTATCCACTATGGAGGTCCTATATTTTTTTATTGGCAATGCAAAATTCATTCATCTGTTCCTGAAATAATATAAGGAGTAATATAAGAATAAACACAGACCCATAGTTAACCCTACCCAGAAATCTATCTCTAAGAGGGCATCAAGGTCATGGTTGTCCCTTAATTACAGCTTGAATGTTCAGAGATATGTCTCAAACCCCTTTAGCTTACTTTAGTACACTTTTATGTCTGTTCTCCATAAGTTTTCCAAAATTTACTAAAACCTGTTTATGTATCAGCCTGTATCATTGTAGGAAATAAGTAGATGCTGACCAAACAGAGACAAAAATTCTATTTGACACATGAAGTGAGTGAGTGGTGAAAGTTCATAATCACATTTAAAGAAAGCTTACCACCATTTCATATTTTTGAGGAACTTAGTTATTTTACTTGTCTATTTATAATATGTCAGTAGTCTCCCATTACAAATCCTGCACAATGAAATCTAAGCTCCTACAAACAACATATAAGGCCCTTCAATACCTATCTGTCTATCTGTACAGAATTATCCCTATTCAAACCCTCATTCCTCTGATTTCACCTTTTCCAAACATGCACTGTTGATTCTCTAGATGTGCAATGTTGAGTTACGATTCCTTAGAATTGTGTATGCTCTTCTCTGGATCTGGAATAATTTCCCCTATCTTGGCCACCAGGTTAAGAACTACTTTTTGTTTCAGACTTCACTCAAATGTTGTTTTTACCTGTGATGACTCTTTATAGCAATTCCAATAAGAGTTATTCCATGCATCTTCAGTGCTCCTCTAGTACCTTGTCCATACTTCTGTCATATCCCCAGTATCAAATACAGTATCCAGGTTGTAGTAATTGTTATATAGTTCAATGGAAAAGGTACAAATTTGATTGCAGACAGCCCCCAGTTTAAGTCTTGGTTCTGCCACTTAATAGCTGTATGATAATGGGATGCTAGCTACTCCCAGCCTCAGTTACTTTATCTGTAAAATTGAAATATTAGCAGGTTTTTTAAAACTGTATTAAATTAAATATACTTTAAGGTGCCCAGTGTGTACCAGGAACTGTTCTAGATGTTAGGGATATAGATGTAAACAAAACAGACAAAATAATCATGACCAATTTCCAGATGGGTAAATCGGGTTTCACAAAGTTTATCTTACTTTCCTAAGTTTACCAATCTATTAAGCAGGAGAACTAGGATTAGAAAACCTGACTGATTCAAAGTATCCTGCTCTTTCCATTACTGCATAATGAAAGTAAACCCCTATAATTAGAACCCTACACATTCATCACAAATAGTGGTATATAATACATTGTAATAGATACAATCAAGCTCCAAATTCTCCTCAAGAAGAAATTGGTGATTACATTTAAGCAGCATGCTCAATAAACCAGTCTCTTTACTACATTAGTTTGCATCTTCTGCTGAATATTTGAAACTGCTTTGCTTTATGCCATCTGCAATGTAATGTTTGCTTCTTGCTTCAGATTGTGTTAGTAATCACAGAAAGTGTTTAGAATTTATCTATGCACTGGTCTCTATGGAAGATTTTGACATCTTAATATATGTACTTCAAGATGCTGACCACCCTAGTTCTGTGCATTCTCTTTGATAATCGAATTGTTTCTACCATGTACAAGTCTCTGTTGTGATGTAGGGGCAGTTTCTAACTGATGTTGGTGATAACTCACTTTATTATCAGCATTTTAGCTGAAATCAGATTTGCTATTATAATGTTTGCAATAGCCAAGAGTTCAATGTCCCATAGTTTTTAATATCAGGAGATAATTTCACTGTTTTGTTCCAAAACACCAAAGAACATTTTCTGCTTTGAAATGAAGGATTTTTCAAGTATGTATAACTCAGAGCTAAAAAAAGTCAGAGAAATTTTGTTTTCTTGAAAATCCACAACCTCTTAACTTATCAACAAAGAAATAGAAAATGCATTTTATTTTAATTGAATCCAAGTTAAATTTTTATGCCAAATTCAAAGTTTACCAAATGTAGAGATTAAAATATTATATATTGCAAATCACAGTTTAACTTAATGGTATATTTGAAACAAAATATTTGGATGTCATAATCAGCATTCAAAAACATATCTTGACTAGGAGAACAATGAGGTAAATCTAATATTATGTAATAAATGGGGTGTTTCTGCATTTTAAAAGGGAAAAATTCCTGCTGACAGAATGAGGAAGGCATTTCAGCAGCCCATGTTATAAAAAGTTAGAATTTTAGGTTGTCAGTGAGCTTAGCAAGAATGAACAATGTGATATAGCAGTCTAAAACATTGTATAATTTTATTTATGAAATATCTAGAATATCCAAACTCAGAGAGGAAGAAAATAAATTATAGATTACCAGGGTCAAGGAGAAACACAGAGAAATGGTAAGTTAGTGCTTTATGGTTGCAGAGTTTTGGTTTGGGGTGATGGAAAAATTTTGGTAATGGATAGTGGTGATGGTAGTACAATGTTGTGAATATTGCATTTAGGACAATAAATTTCCCTCTTACCAGTGCTTTTGCTGCATCCATAAGTTTTGTTAAGTGTTCTTGTTTTCATTTGCCTAGAGATATTTACTGATTTCTCCTTTAATTTCTTCCTTGATCCACTGATTGTTTAAGAGTGCATTATTTAGCCTCCATATATGTGAGAACTTTCCAGTCTTACACCTCTTATTGATTTCCAACTTCATTCCACTATGATACAAGAAATTGTTTCATATAAATTCAATGTTTTTTAATTTATGCAGTGTTGTTTTGTGACACAATATGTGGTCTATCCTGGAGAATGATCCATGAGACTTGAGAAAAATGTTTATCCTGCTGCTGAGGGGTGTAATGTTCTTTGACATTAATTTCAACTTATTCTAGAAATCTAGCATAGCTTCTGATTAACTGATCAAAAATGTACAGCCCCTGTTTTTCTGTTTCTTGTCATGCTAGATAGGATTGACCATAATCAGATTTTCCCAGACAAGACAGGTCCAGGATTCAGGAAGAGGATGTTAATCAGTATCAAGATTCCCTGAGCATAAGAACCAGCAAGCTCCTAGTCTCTCCTGATGAATCTTGGCTCTGTGTTTTTCCTATATTGCCCAGCAGGTGCTTGTCAGCCCACAGTTCCCCACTGGGGTAAAGTGGTACAATGCCTTTAATGCTCAGCAGAACCTGTCCCTTCCAGGCACATGGTTGACACAGAAGCTGAGGTAGAAGGCAGGCCTAAAATGTTTTCTGCTTTCAAGCCCCTGATATGTGGTTTCCAAATATTGCTTTCCACAATATTTGGAACCCACATATCTGATAAGGGTTTAATATCCAGAATATATAAAGAGCTCCTAGAACTCAACAAAAATACAAACAACCCAATTAAAAATGGGCAAAAGACATGGACAGATAATTTTCTGAAGTGTAAATACTAATGACTCAAAAACATGAAAAAATGTTCAACTTCACTGGCTATTAGGGAAATGCAAATCAAGCAATGAAATATCTCACACCTACTAGTATGGCCATTATCAAAAAACAGAAAACTACACTGCTGCTGAGGATGTAGAGAAAAAGACACACTTATTCACTCTTGTTGGCAATGTAGAATGGTGCAACCACTCTGGACAGCAGATTGGCAGATTGGCAGAAAGAGCTAAATATGGAATGGCTGTATGATCCAACAATCTTATTACTAGGTATATACTTGAAAGAATTGAAGGCAGGGTCAAGGACAGACATTTGTACACTGATGTTTATAGTGGCATTATTCAAAATCACCAAGAGATGGTAACAGCCTTAATGTCCATCAACAGATGAGTGGATAAACAAGATGGGATATATATCTATACAATGAAATATTATGCAGCTATTAAACAGAATGATAAAGTCCTGATGCATGTAATAAAATAGATAAAACTTGAGGACATTATGTTGAGTCAACTTAGCCAGAAATATGTGGACAAATACCGTTTAGTCTCACTAATATGAACTAATTATAATAAGCAAATTCTGACAGTTAAAATTAAGGAGACAGGCTATCAGGATATAGAAAGAGAATAGAGATTGGGCATTTGATAACGAAGGAGTACAGAATGTTAAACATATTGATTGTAAAGATTCAGAAATGGATTGCACAATACTTTCTGATGGTAGCACAATATTGTACCCATAATGAGAAAAGCTGAGTGTGAATACAGTTGAAAGCAGAAGGCCAATGGAATGTATGGCACCAGAAGGAAAGATGAGGATAGAAATGGGATAGTGTAACTTAAAACTATCTAGAGTGGACAATGATTGTGTCAAATTACAGATATAAGAAAGTTTTTACATAAGAGAGAACAGATGAATATCAGCATTACAGATGTTGAAAATGGGATGGTATATGGAAAAAAACAATGAATGAAAACTAGGGTCTATGGTTAATTGTATCTTTGTAATATGCTTCCATTAATTGTAACAAAGCAACACACCAAATCTAAATGTCTAGAGGAGGGGGGTATAGGGAGGGGTATAGGATTCTTGTGGTTGCTGTTGTTTCTAATTTTTATTTTTTATTCCTTATTTTTTCTTTTTTATTATTTTATTTTTCCATTTAATTTTTTTACTATTTTTAATTTTTCTCCTCTTCTTTATTTGTGGATGAAATGGAAGTGTGCTCATATAGATTGTGGTAGTGAATGTATAACTATGTGACTATACCAGGAGTTATTGATTGTTCACTTATGATGGATAGTATGGCAAGTAAATAAAACTGCAAAAAATAAACAGAAAGATACAAGTGCTGGATAAAATGTGGAGAAAAGTATGTACTTTTCCTTATTCATTGGTAGTAAGGAAGTAGAATGTTGAAGCCCCTCTGGAGGGCAGTGATTTGGTTCCACAGTACAGGGTTGCTATATGATTCTGCAACCCCATTATTTTGTATATACTAGGATGAATTGAAAACAGGGATATGAATAGACATTGGTACACTGGTGTCTATGGGGGCATTATGCATTATTTGCAATGAATGCATGTGGCCTTAGGTGAGATCAATGGATTAATGGGAGGGCAAACTTTGTTGTAAACATATAATGGAATATTGAATGGCTGCAAGAAGTAGTGAATTTGTGAGGCATGCAACTAAGTGAATGAACTTTGAGGACACTCTGTTGAGAGAAATAAGCCAGAAATGAAAGAACAAATGTTGTAAGGCCTCACTAATATAAATTAACAATTATGACTGGATGTTGAGAATTGAATTCAAGAGCATAGATTATTAAAGGAAAGTTTATTGTAAAGGTTTCTAGATGGTAAGCTCTTATAACAGTCAAATCTATTCCTGTGTTTTACTTTATTTCTAAGTAAATATCTCTGAGATGCTGAGAACTTTGTGTATAAACTGGTAGTTCTTTGGACGTTTGCATATCTGTGTGACAGCTGAGACTCTGAGTTAAGGTCCTGCAGCCCTGAAAGTCAGCATTACTCCATATAGCAGATGATAAAAGAAGCTGAAAATGAGGTCAGACTTCAATTAGATATATAAATGAAGTGGACTTGATTAGATCTAAAGTAAATCAGAATACAAAGTAGTGGATGATATTGACTGTCATTTAAAATTTCAACAGCTGTGTTAGACAAAAGGAAGTGATATATATTTAGTACAATATTTATATTTTCTGTGGCCCTCTATGTAATTAACATGTATGGTCAGTTTATATTTAAACAATCTGATTACTTGGTACATAGAATAGAGAATGAGATCTTGCTAATCTATACAGGTTAATGTAATACCTTGATACATCCCATAGAATTTGGGACAATAAATAAAAAAGTATTTACAAAGGCTCCTTCAGTGACTGAGAAAAAATGCAAAAATGTGAAACTTGCCCACCTCAAGAATTCCTGATATTCTTGCAAGCATTAGGGATTCCCAATTTAATAAATCAAGTCCTTGATCTTGGGGTCTGCATGTATGAAACATATTCCTACAAAGGAGAAGCTAAGCATACTTATATCCCTAATCATAATCATGCCTAAGACTCATCCCCAGAGAACCTCTTTTGTTGCTTAGATGTGGCCCTTTTCTCTGTGCCAACTTTGCACATAAATCCACTACCCTCCCCCTATGTGGGACATGACTCCCAGAGGTGTAACTCTCCCTGTGATTGTGAGACATGATTTCCAGAGATGAGTCTGGCTCTCACATCATGTTATTGAGAATGACTTATCGACCAAAAAGGGGAAAAGAAATGAAACAATATGCAGTTTCACTGGCTGAGAGATTTCAAATAGAGTAGAGAGGTCATTCTGGAGGTTATTTTTATGTATTATGTAGATATTCCTTTCTTAGTTTCTAGTGTGTTAGAACAGCTAAAAGGAAATACCTAAAATTGTTGAGCTGCAATGCAGTAGATTGGATTCTTGATGATGATTTTATAACTATATAGCTTTTATCCTGTGACTGTGTGATTGTGAGTACCTTGTGACCAATGCTCCCTTTAGGGCAGATAAGTAATAAAATAAAGACAATAAATAAATAAATAATAAGGAGAATAAGGGTATAGGATAATTTGGGTATTTTTATTTATTTATTTATTTATTTATTTATTAACAGTGAAAATGTTCTAAAATTGATTGTGGTTATGAGTACACAACTATATGATGATATTATGAACCATTAATTGTATGCTTCAGACACATTACTTGGTGTGTGAATATATCTCAATAACTTTGCATTAAATTCAATATAGAGGAGTTCTGGGAATATGGTAGAATAGGATAGATTGAGTTCAGCCCTGCTCCAAGGAACAGCCAGAGAAGGGACAGGAGGATAACTGAGATGGTGATTCCAGGGTGTAAGTGACCCAGGAGAATCTTCTACACCACATAGGGCAGCCCTGCTTGCAAAAGGTGAGGAACTGACAAACAGAGAATGGGAGATTGTCCAGCTGGTGCAAACAGCCTAATGTGGAAGTCTGGAGCCCTCAGGACTGCACAGGCTGGGAGATGGGGACTAGGAAGTAAGCCAAGACATGTTCCTTGAATACGCTACACTTAACAGCACAGCACTGTGACCCAAAACTCACACCACACCCCATGCACATGAACCCAGTCACTTGACCCCTCCCCACACTCCAAGCCCCATTGTCCCACCAACCTCTCACATATGTACCCACCCCCATCCCCACTTCAAGCACGTGCATGCCTGCCCCAGCCCAACCTACCTTTCCTGCAAAAATGCAGTCTCACCCCACCCCTTCCAAGCCCTACTTTCCAGTCCTGCCCCCTGCAAGCAGTTGACAGCACATAAAGGCAACATAAGCACACCTCCATAACCAGGATACACCCACCCTCAGCCCACACAGGCATGCAACCCCCCACCCCCTCCAAACTCTGCACAGATGTAGAACAGTTTACAGCCCTCCCAGATCTGCACATGTGCATGGTCCCCAGGTACGTCCCCCCAGCTCTGGGCAATCACTAACCTGTGCAACCAGGCTACATCCACCCCCAGCTCATGCAGGCACAAAACCAGACTGCTGACCTGAGCTCTACTCTTGCACACAAAGGACCCCATGCCCTAGACCAGCACACATCAGAGCACCATCCCCAGACCTGAACACCTGAACAGCCACATCCTCCCCATCATTGGGTGCCCAGACTCACAGGCACCAAAATATCATCCCCAACCTGTGCCTGTACCCATGCTGCAAAACATCACCACACTATTGTGTCCTGGCCTGCACACTGCATCCTACTCCACATCTGTCCCACAAATACAAGGCTTTAGACTATGGAAGGTAATCAACTTCAAGGTAAACCATCAAGATATTTGTATGCCATAAAGACAGTAGAAGATAACTAAGCATATCATGATGCAGACAGATATAGCTCCAGCCTAATGAGCAAATTAAATACCAGAGGAGACACAGACATTGGAACAACTAATCAAAGATGTTCATATAACTCTACTAAATAAAACAAATGGGATGGCTAATCAAAGGAGATTAAGCAGACACTAGAAGAGCATAAAGAGGAATTTGAAAAAAATAACTAGAAAAACAGCAGATATCACAGAGATTAAAGATGCTGTAGACCAAATAAAAATATACTAGAGACAAACAACAGCAGAGTTGAAGAGGCAGAAGAAAGAATGAGTGAACTAGAGGACAGGACAACTGATTTCGAACACTCAAAACAGCAAATGGCAAAAAAGATTAAAAATGTGAATTGGATCTCAGGGAAAAAAACAAAGCACACATGTATAAGAATCATCAGTATCCCGGAAGGAGAAGAGTAAAGGGCTAGGAATATTAGTTGAGGATATAATGGGGGAAAACTTCCCAACCTTTATAAAGCACATAAATATGCAAGTTA